>CM069903.1:32583921-32761421 GCA_036172215.1 Camellia granthamiana | reverse complement strand
AAGTCCTCGGGAGGTGCAAGACCTTCGGCGTGTCAAGTTGCCCCTCATTGCATTTGGCATGCATTTCATCGCGCTATTTTGGCGCACCACACTTGCGTTGCCCCGAAACGAGGGTCCGGCGGGACCAAAAACACGCACGGTCTAGGAGACTTTAAATCCTTGGAGGGTGCAAAACCTTCGATACATCGGCATGCGTGCCTCATCCGCATTACCATGCATTACATTGTAAATATTGCATATATCATGCATCATTTACATTTCAAAAACCAAAAAAACAAAAAAAAAACAACATGCATTGTCATGCATACATTTCGCATTCCGGTCTAGGAGACCTTAAATCCTCTGAAGGTGCAATTCCTTCGGTGTTTGTCGTGCCCGAACGACTTCCGTGCTTGCGGTGAGTTCCTAGGAGACCAACGGGGACGGTGAAAACTAGAGTTCGAACGGCTCATGCCTAGAACGCAAAGGTTCGGGATTTCCGAGACTAAAGTCTGGTTTAAATACCCAGGGGGTGTACCCTCGGCTTGAAACCTGTATGGAAGCCCCATAGGTTGAGGTAGTGTGTATACGTCTCAATTCTGGATACTGAACCAACCTAGTATACCATCCCGTTGGAAGAATAGGGAAAGCTGCAATCATGGTCATTGCATCATCTGCATTGTCATGCATTCATTTTGTGAGCATCCATCTAGGTTGCATTTTAGTTGCATGCATTCACTGCATTGCCTCCATCTATGGCTTGCGCCTTTCCTTGTTGAGCTTGGTCTGGTATGTGCCTATACTTTTCACGTCGAAACATAGTTCTGCGTGCGCTCGCGCCTTGAGGGCTTCGACACCTTTTCTATGTTAGACATGGTTCGTATGCGTATATGCCTTTCCTAGGCAAGACTGGGTTTGGCCCGCGTGCCATATCCATTGTATCTATTCCGTTGCATGCATTCACTGCATTGCCTCGATCTATGGCTTGCGCCTTTCCTTGTTGAGCTTGGTCTGGTATGTGCCCTTACTTTTCACGTCAAAGCATGGTTCATGTGCATCGCGCCTACTCCTTGATGAACTTGGTTTGAGGTTGCGGCACCTTTTCTATGTTAGACATGGCTTGTACGTGTACATGCCCTTCCTAGGCGAGATTTGGTTTGGCCCGCGTGCCATATCCATTGTATCATCTATCCATCATATTACATTGTAGTGTAATCGTTGCATCCGGCATTAGGATCATTGTTCTTTCCTCAGCGGGTCGTCACCCCACTTATGTCATTCCACCCAATACATGTTCTTGTGTCTGTCTACATTATTCATAGTTCTGCGTGCGCTCGCGCCTTGAGGGCTTCGACACCTTTTCTATGGTAGACAGACTTGTTACCTCCATCAATCTATTTGACATTTGTGTGGTTTCGAATCGCTCATGGATGAATCATGATTCAATTGCCTTGCATGTAGTTTGCATATAGTTTCAATTGTATTGCATTTCCATTTGCATTGTTCATACATAGTTTTGTATACATTGCATATCATTTGCATTACATTTAGATTCAATTGCATCTCATTGCACTGTTTTGTGCACTCCATTCTGCATTGTCATGCATGTTGCTAACAATATTGCACCTGTTAAGTTTGCTTTCTTTGCAGGCACGATATTGTATGTACGGTTCATTCGAGGCCGGTGAAACCGGACGAGCCGCGCAGGTATTGTATCTCCCGAATGAGACGTATCGAGAATTGCACAATTCTCATACACCCTTTCTGCATTGTAGTGTAGATTGGGGTTTGCTAGCTTAAAACTGTTGCATGCGTGTTTCGTTACAGCTTTCTTTGCATGATCATAAGTTATGCCCGGCTTCTTGCATTTTCGGTTGCATTTGGCCCCTGCCTTCGGGCACATATCTTACTTGTCGTGCATGTTTGTCTGAGTCTTCGGCCTTGTCAAAAATGGGTCGTCTCTGGGCTTTGACATTCACTCCCGTCATTGTTATGACTTCCGAGTTCTGTCAAAGAGGGGCAACTGTAGACACCCCATTTTTGACCGTCCTCTAGACTTGGACGTCACCGTTGGAACACTCGGTGATTATCCATGTTTGTGTTCGTTTGGAGTTCTCGGCTCGCACGCCTTGCCTCAGGATCTCCGAACTCGACCGTTTTGTGTTCGGTTTTGCACCAAACACTTGTGTTTTGCCTTGGAAGGGCAGGGAATGCTTTGTGAGGCATCCCCACACACCACCGGCACTGGCTAGAGACCACCGGCTGGCTGGTGTTGCCACCGGCACTATATTGTGCCGGTCAGCACTATTTTGTGCCGGTCGGCACTTGTTTTGGCAAAATGACCATTTTGCCCTGCCGACCACTGTACAGCTGCTTTATGAGATATTTTTAGACAGCTGTTTAGCTTTTGCTTCCTCTCCATACACGTGTATGGAGGGGATGAGCCTTTGGTTGACTTAGCTTGTAAGCTTTGGTGGCCTATAAGAGAGGGGTTCCTCTCTTGGCTCAAGGGTTAGAAAAATTGGAGAGTTTAGGAGAGTTAGACATAGGAGAAGCTCTGGTTTAGGGTTTTGAGTTCTATATCTATCTTATATCTCTCTTTCTCTCCCTTAAGCTTAGTGTGTGTGTATTGTTATACTATTGCCCACCAACACCTAGTGTTTCACCTTCCTCTTGCTACTGAGGTTCCAAGAGGTTGTTCTTGGTGTTCTTGACTGATTTGGAGCTTAAGGAAGCAACAACATCATCTTTGGTGAAGAGGTCTTCAAAGGTAACAAAACTACCCCTTTTTACCCCATTCTTGCACCTTGTTTTTACCTAGTTTATAACTGTTTTTGTGCTTAGTGATTAACACATAAAAGTTCTTTTTTTTAACCCTCTTCATTGTTTATTAAGAGTGTTTGGTGGTTTGGGTAGGTTTGACCACCCTTAGGCCTTGAAAAGGCCACTTTTTGTGCCATTTTGTAAGAGATCCGAGACTTTGGTGTTAGGATCTCTTCACCACTGAAATCTTGAGGGATTTCAGTGGTGGAGATGATGCCTTAGAGTCTCAAGAAGGAGGGGGCCACCCCCTCTCCTTAATGTCCTTGAAAAGGGCAAGTTTTGGCCTCCAAAGGAGCACCATGTTTGGTTGTGTTTTGAGCATCTCTTGGCCGCATTTCATGCTTATATTGCCATGATATAACATGTTTCTAAGTTGGTTTTAGCCCTCCTTGCATGTTTTGCATAGATGCTTTGTAATGCCTTGTATTGCCGTAACTTGCTCTAGGTTTGTATGCCTTCTTTCTAGCATGTTTTAGGCTTAGATCCATGAAGCTTGTATGCTTATTTTGCCATGCTTTAGGTCTGTCCTAAGTCATTTTGGTCAATCTTAGCATGTATCTTGTAGCCTCTTTGTATTTGGCTTGTTGGCCTTAAGAGCATGAGTGTGTAGCATGCCTTGCTTGCTTCATTTTGATGGTTTGGAACCATTTAACATGTTATTTCAGACCCTTTGGTGCGCTTGTATGCTTGCCTTAGTGGCCTCTTTAATGCTTTAAAAGCATGTGTTGAATGCTCCATGTTTTAGTCATGTTGCATGCCTTTGTGCTTAAGCCTCTTAGATGCCATCTAAGTAGCCATTTGGCTTTGTTTTAACATGCTAAAACTCTGTTTTAGATTGTTCAATGCATGCCATGTTTGCTTTGCATAAGTGTGGTTCAAAGCCTCATGGGCTTGCCTTAATGCTTGAGCCATTTGTATGCCTTATTTGGCTTGCTTTGTTAGTTGATTTGGCACTATGTTTTGCATGAATTTCAGAGCTTTTCATGTATGCTAATAGTCCATGTTTGTGCCTCTTAGATGTGTTTAAGAGTTGCTTAATTGTGCTTAAGTGTTGGTGCCTTAACTTATGCATGTGTGCATGTGTGCTTAGACCCCAATTTTGGGCATTTTGGCCACTGATTTTAGGCCCATTTGAGTTGCCTAAGTCATGTATAAGATCATCATTTAATTGGTTTGCATGCTTGTCTTGAATGCTCGCTTGAACCTTTCGCATAAGTATGTTGCATTGTTCATGTTGCATGCTAGATAACATGCTTAGAGTTGCATTGCATGAGCATGCATGCTTGGCCTCTTGAGGTGAAGTATGATGGAGGTTGAGCACCCTTTTTTGCTTGTTGGCATTGCATGCATTTGAAATCAAATTTGCACTCTTGGTTCTTTGGACCATCATGCATGGAAATGCGTGATTGGTGGTCCGGGAATCAAGGCACATGCCCCTTTGAGTCACTAACATGATAGGGAGTGTGTTTGGTGCATAAATGGCTTGAATTGTATTGCCATGCATGTTGCTGTCCTCTGCTGCTGTGAGTTGCAGGTTCTGCAGGCATTCAGTGCCGGCCGGCAGTATTTAGTGCCGACCGGCAGTGTACCAGTAGCCGATAGCTTCATTTTGTGCCGATGGCTTCTTTATTCAGCCGGTGGTGTTCTACCCCAGCCGGTGGTAATCTCCAGTGCTCTGAGGAGTAGTCCTGAGACTTTGGCGGCCTTCAGAGGAGGATAACAGAGAAAACAGAGGCACACTTGCATGGCAATGCGATCCCGAGCCAGTCCCGAGCGCGTGCTGCATTGGGCCCTCATCCCGAGGCGATTTACTGTTTAATTAGATTAATTAATTTATTTGGTTAATTTAGTTAATTTGTAATAATTAATTAGCTTGCGTAGTTAATTAGTTATTCGGTTTTGTATATTCTTTTGGTCCCTCTGAGTGAGGGCAAAATTGTAATAAGTGTGTGTGAGTGGGTGTATGTCTTCCAATCCCCACTTCTTTCTTCCCTTTCATTTACCTACTTACGACGGTAGATTAGGGCACATTTAAAATTAGCATACCTTATGCAATGCATGCGTGCATTCATGCATTTGTTTACATGCACCGGGCTCGGTACATCATACAAACTGCATTGCAATTTTCGATTTCCAAATTGAATACGTGCTACTCGCGCATTTTATATGCCATGTTTAGGGTTAGCCGAGCCTTCTCTAGATTGCACCTATGCTTGTGTTGCATTAGCCATTTAACATGAACTAGGTCATGCATGTTTTGCTAACTAGTTTATTGTTTTGGCACGGAGTACGATGTAAGTATTTTTGCTTTAGCATACCACATGCGTGTGAATGCTAACATGACAGTATGCTTACCATGCGGCTAAATGCTTATGTGAGATAAACTGTTTGAATGCCTGTGGGTGGAGGTTGGGTTGCTTGAGTTGGAATAACTCGTTGAAATCCGTATTTTAGCCTACTTGCGAGTAGCAATTTCGAACTGTTTTCAAAACGAACGGATATGCAATGTTTATTCCCAAATTAGGCAATCTAGTCTATACTTGTTTGCTGTGCGCATAACATAGTAAATCTAGGCTAATAACCGGAATAAGAACACATAACGTTTTCAAAATTGGATATCATGGTTAGTAAAGGCCGGTCTTCGGACCGGGCGAGAGGGGGTGCTCATAGCTGACCTTCCCCGATCGTACCCAAGCTCCCGAGCCAAGTCACTTTGGTGATGACGGACACGTGGCCTTCGGCACCGAGTCAGGGTTTCCTAAATTTCCCATTTTAAAAATATTTAGGTGGCGACTCTGTAATCTGGCAAAGCAGTCCATGTTTGGCACTACTTTTCAAAAATCTGTTTTCTTTCTCAAAACGATTTGCCAGAGTTGGACTCTTTGGTTCAGATTTAGAACCGTGACAAATTGAGTCCTTCGAATTGTAGCGAACCCAATGTGAACCGAACGGGACTTAACCCTCCCGGGGCGTTCGGGGACGTCTACAATACAAAAACTTTAAAGAGTCAAAAAGTCTAAAAAACTATGAAACTAAAAGTCCAAAATAGTAAATGAAATAAGAGCTTTAAGACTACAAGTATGCTTCTAGAGTTTAATTATATAGAGTGCACTTTTCTTTTTTCTTTTTTCTTTTTTATAATTAGACTCTTTAGAGATCTTGGAAGTATTATAGTCACAAAGTCCATATTTCATTTACTATTTTGGACTTTTAGCTTCATAGGATTTAGACTTTTTGACTCTTTGAATTTTTGTATCTTTTTTGTATCTACGGTAGATTAGTCTTAAAGATTCACTCCATCATCCAAGTATCCATATGTCCACAACAATAATTGGCTGCAAGATGATTAGAAGAAAAAGACAAAGTCTGTAGAAAATAAGACCTCTTGTCAATAAGCAGCAAAATTCATGCCACAAAACGACAACAGCTATTGTAATTATTTTTGTCTATAATTATTTACGTCTGTCGGTGGTAAGACTTCTCCTTCACTCACTACTTTAATAAAGCAGATGACCCCTACCCTAATTTATTAAAGAAAAGCTGTGAGAATCCTTACATGTGTTTTGAAGTGTCAAATTTTTATCAAAAATCAAAACGGGAAAAATTGAATGATGTACAATGGGGCCCAAAGCAGTACCCGACATCATTATCCGAGCCCTTTATTTATTTTTGTCTGTGTCTAGAGTAATAGGAAGTTTGTCAGAAAATGTGTATATAATTGTAGCCACAAAGTCCTTGTATTTATTATGTAAAAAGTCATTGTATGTAGAAGTTTTGAAAAGCCTATGACTAGGCTTTACTAGGTCTTTAGACTTTGGTGTAAGATTTGGTCATAAGTATTATGTAAGCTACTCTTTGTTTTTTTTTTTTTTTTTTTTTTTCATCAAATGTATTATATAAATTGGCATTCATGCCAACGGACAAGGCAATGAAAACTCTCTCCACTCTTCCTTCCAAAAAATCTCCAACTTCTCAAACCCTCGTCTAAAAAATTCTAAGTGTTTAAGTCTTTCAATATCTCAAAGTTTGTAACAAAATCTCTGTAAGTATAATATATATTAATATGAAGTGTGAGTAGTCTCTCTTTTTCTTTAGATATTTCAAAAGGGTAACTCTTCTGTTCTAAAATTTATTTTCTTTTTGGAAAAACTAAGTTTATGAAATGCTTGCTTGCTCATTAATAATACATGCTTTGCACTTTCATAGTATTTATTGTTTTCTATTTCATTACTGAGTGACCTTAGCTGAAGAGCCCGTGTGAGCCGTGGTTAGGCATTAAGGGTAAATTGTAGGTAGAAAGGGAAAGGTAAGGAATATAAAATAAAAATATACTATTTTAAACAAGGCTTAGCTTCAAGGTGAGAGTACATGTAATGAAAGCAAACATTACTTAACAATAGTTTTACCAAATAAGAAAAGAATTTTAGAATATAAGGAGAGCAACCTGAGTAGAAATATCAAGGAAATATTTTTAATATAAGAGTTTTAAAATCAAAATTTTATGCTTTTAGAAGAAGAACTTAGAATTAAAATCAGATCTAGTACTGAGCTTATACAAGAATTAGAAGATCAAAAACTAAGATATCAATTTCTGTTATCATTAGCCTTCGGTAGATCTCTAGTACATTATAGTTTGAAAATCACACAAATAAATAAATAGATAAATATAAAACAAGAAGTCTTACAGCTAGCCATACAACAGCATGAGGATTTAATATTAGCATAACTGTAGAATTAATTAGATAATTCTCAACCCAACTTCAAAATAGTGGTAAACCATTAACCCCCTCTTCAAAAATTGGTATTAGAGCAGCGTTCAGTTTGAAAACAGTTTAAGTTAGTTTATGCATTTTGCTTACAGAAATAAAGTAGTTTTTATTATTGGACAATTTAGTTATAAGTTTCATATTATAGTAGCATTCAATAATTTTAAAGTAGGAGTTAATTTTGTGTATGAAAATAGTAGAATACTTAGATTTAGAACTCAATAATTATAACCATCGCTTTAATATAGATAAAAATAAATTTCGTTGCAATTTTGAAGGAACTTTTACACACCAGCTCCACAGTGAACATAATTCTCAGCTAAATAGTATTACAGATCACCAGATTAATTTTGCAGAAAATATTAAAAAGGACGTAGATAAAATCAGTAATCTTTTTATGGACCATCTTTGCAATACTCGTAGAATAATTAAGGATCAAGATAAAAAATTAGATTATATCCAAGATCAGTGTAGTTCAATCCTACAAAAACGAATAGATTTAAATTTAGAAAAATTCTCCACCAAGCTAGAAATAGAAACTATAATTTCAGCTATAAATATTAATAGTTTGAAGCAAATAGAGTTAGCAACTAATTGAAAAAATTCATAATCAGATAAATCAAATAGCTAGACAAATAGAACAGATCAACCAAATTCAAGATAGTTTAAAACAAAAATTAGAAATTTTAAAACAACTAATAAGATTTTAATTTATGAGTAGGGATAAAAAAGCTAATAAAGATTACCAGGTCATTCTAAAACAAGTAGAAGACTTTCATATTAATCCAGAGGGAATTAGTAGCGATCAAAGAATAAATCAGTCAGATAAAATATTTGTAAGGCAAAATAATATAGAAATTTTATTTCTTATCCGGTTGTGTGAAAAATTTGAAGAATTATCAGAACAACTACACAGTTTAGAAAATCATTTAGCTTCGTTAGAAAGATTAGTACTTCAAAAAGGAAAAAGAGTAGAAAGACAAGCAGGTAAAGCCCAGTTTCGAATAAACGAAGAAGATATAGCTAAATATTTTGATAAGCTTAAATTACCAAAGAAACATGTTTGTAGAACTTATAGAAAATAAAAATGTTGAAACAGTTAGTAAAAGAAAGTAGCAGTAAAAAGCGTAATGAAGATGAAGATGTTAAAGTATAAGAATTTATAGATGTAGAACAGCAAATAGAAAAATTTAAAAATGAAAAACTAGAATTAATTCCAACTAAGTATGTATATAAGTTAGGAAAAATTCATAAAAAACAATATTTATTTAAATACTATGGTGAACAAATGATTAGTGTAACTCAAGAAGATGAAAAAATAGAGCTAAATTTAATAAATAGAGAAAGTTATAAATATGCTATAAATCAACACCTCAAAATGACTCACTTAAGATTAGTTGTGATAGAAGTTAAGGCTTTAACTAGAGAAAATTTAGGAACTAAAGTTTTTGTATGTGTTTATGATGATAGGTTTAATGATGTAGGACAAAGTATTTCAGGTAGCTATAAATTAGATATGAATTCAAAGGATGAATAATTTATTTTACACCATATTTCTTTTTACCAACCTCAACCTTTCATAAAAAGATAAAAATAGGAATAAAAAGTAGAGGATATAAAATGAAAAAATGAGAAAAAAATTTATTAGTTTGCACAGGATTTTTCGGCTTAGCGGTCTCAGAAAGCAATACGATAACGCAGTACTATATTGGAATTTAAGAGATTTCCAAAGACAAAAGAGGTTAGCCCCTTAAGATAATTTATTATATCAAAAAGTAGACGGAAGTTATGTAGTAAGATTTACTCAATACACATATGTAGCACTGGACAAATCTGAAGATGATGAATTTAGTAATGTAGATAGAGAAGAAAATCAAGATAATCATAGTGACATAAATCAGCTTTAAATGTAATGACAGGAAAAAAAAAAAACAATATCACAAAATAAGATACATAATATCGATAAGATAGATTTGGAAAATTTTACTTTAAGTGATATGAATAAAATATTAGATAGCAGATACTATGAATATATAGCTAGTATAGCGATCCCGGTATACCTTTTACTGTACAGTTGTATTTCGGACTCGGTTTCGTGGAGTTGGTAGTTGTGTCTACCTTGTTGTCATCCTTTACTGTCATGTGTTTGAATTTTAGGATGTGTTGGACTTCTCTCGAGTGGGTGGATTGAGTCTTGATTTAAATTCTTCTTTTTGGTATTTTGGTCTTTCCGCTCGAGCGGGCCTTTGAGCGCTCGAGCGGAGATTGGATACTTCCAGTATCTCGTGCCCCTGCAAAACTTCTGCAGGTGTGATTTCTGCGCTCGAGCGGGTTTTCTGCGCTCGAGCGGGTAGCGCTCGAGCGGGATTGTTAGCGCTCGAGCGGACAGTACATTTCTGGTAAAAGTTCTAGGAGGGGGAGATTTACGCTCGAACGGACTGGATTTCACGCTCGAGCTGGCGAACTTTATTTTTGTGTCTTAGCGCTCGAGCGGGACTTACTGCGCTCGAGCGGACCTTGTTTTCTGTGTCTTTACGCTCGAGCGGTGTGTTCTACGCTCGAGCGGACCTATCGTATAACTGAGAGTGGCTGGGCATTTTAAATCACTTTTTCACTTTCTCTTCTCTCTTCTACTTTTCCAAAAACACCATTGTTGAGCTTCTCACTCTAGAACTCTACCTTCTCTCTAGGTATTGATCCAGTAGGAGTGGTTTGCTCACCTTTGGCCTTTACAAAAAGGTTGTTGATCGTCGAGGGCTATCTTTTAATCTGAAAATTTCGGGATTTGGAGCATTTTGATTTTGGTCTTCATCTCCGTTGGAGCTCATCTTTTGAGGTAGGGATATCCTACTCCTCTTTATGGACTTTGTCTTTAAATTTTAGCATTTTGATATGTTGGGTGTTGTTGAGTAATTTTGAGAAACTTTGGGCCTTTGTGTAATTTTACAAAAGTTGGGGTTTTATTTATAATGAACCTAGAGGCATGTTTGGTATAGAGACGTGAGATTAATGTTGGAACATTGATAGAAATGGAACCTTAGGGTTGTTTTGTGAATTATGGTAATTTACCCTAATTGGTTTAATTAATTAGTGTATATAATTAATTAAAGAAAATGAGGAATTGAGTTGAGAATGTTGAAGTTGGGAATGTATGGGACTAAAGGGTGTAGCTGAATCATTCATTGTTCACCTAGTTGAAATGCTGATATATTATCCATTTGTGCATTTATTTCCTATTTAGAGATAATTGATTTGGACTACCGGTGGAGGGTAGTATTGATTGTTGTAGACAATGCATGATGATTAGGCGAACTAAAACTAATCAATTGGATGTGTCATAGAGTATGACGGTCGGTAGAATACATTAACTTTATGTATTGATTGATTGTGCATACGACCAATGTGTTTATATGCATTATGTGTGGATGGTTGTTAGAATACATTGACTTTGTGTATTGATTGATTGTGTATATGATTCTGTGCTTATATGCATTGCTTGTGTATGGGAGGAGATGGGAGATGCACTCCACGGTTTAGGGGAAGATGGGGGATGTACCTCTAAACCGGTTAATGGTTATGGGAAGATGGGGGATGGACCCGGGGATGCAGCTCATATGCTCTCCCATTGTAGTTATGATACAGCTCTTATGCTTATCTATTGAAGTGTTGATACAGCTCTTATGCTTATCAATTGAAGTGTTGTTTGTTTGATTTGATATAGCACTAAAATGTATATCGTTATCAATTGTGAAGTATAGAAATGTTTCTATGTTGAGTTGATACAGCACCAACATGTGTATCATAAGTAAAGTATGGAAGTGATTTATGTGTTATTGATACAACACCAAAATGTGTATCCACCTTGAATTTCAAAAGTGTTCTAGTGGTGAACCAAAATCTCGTCAAATGTTTTGGGCAGAGTACTGAGCCTTGTTTTCAAACTCAAAGTTGAATAAGAAATGGAAAGTGAAGTGTAGCATAGACTTGATTGTCATGGAGTTGAAATAAGATGTAAATGAATGCATCAGTGTTGACCATCTATCAGTTGCTAATTTTTTTGTCATTGTTCATAGTTGGTTTAGTGTATTTCTACTGGGCTGTGGCTCACCCTATATGGGAACATCATTTTCAGGTGCAGGTAGCATGCCACCTCCAAGGACATCGCTTGGGAGGCTAGAGGCAGGCAGACGTTTGTGGTTTTGTTATCTTTTGTGATATTATATGTAATTTCAAGCCAAGGGCTTAATGTGTATTTGAGATAGTACTCTCCTCTTTGTAACCAAGTGTTAGCTTGGAAAGCTGTAAGTCCATAGGGCATTTGCTTCTGTTGCTAATATATAATGCCTCTTGTAAAGAATTACTCTGTTGAATAGAATGATGTTTGTCTCTTGTGTCAATGCATGTCTAAATTGATGGGTTTAATGTTATTATTTTGAGGGCGTTACAACTTGGTATCAGAGCGTACCGGGTTCGAATACTTTGGGTACGTGGGAAGTGATTAGGATCACAATGGGTTTGTCTCGCTTGATAGAGACTTAGATGTAGAATCGTATGCTATGCGTTTGAATTGATAACATGCTTATGTGACTATATGGGTATGGGATTTAATTTCTAGGATGTTGATTGGATCCTTGGGTTTCTGTGAGTCTTGTTGGAAAAAGCACTTGATCAATACTGTTTCTAACTGGAACTCTAGTAACGCCTTGGGACTATCATTATCCGGAAATGAAATTCGTAAGTGCTTATGTGTTAATGTGCTTACGTGGAGTGAATTACAGTTGTCCATGCATTAGGACGCGAGTGCTTAGTTTCAGCGCATTTATGAATGTGCTAATATCCTTTGTTACTTTTACTAGGATGCTTAGGCGAGGAAGTTGTGATTTCCCTCCTTCCGCTCGGGAAGAGTTACGGAAACAGTTTGTGGAGTTACGCCAAGGTACTACACCTTTGGTGCGGTTTGAAAGGTGGTTTGCTAACCTGTCAAGGTTTGCTCCAGAGTTGGTGGAGACGAAGGAATTGCGTTGTGCAGAGTTTGAGAGTAAGCTGTGTGACGACATCCGTGTAAGGATTGCGGGGTCTTGGCATAGGAGTTACAGTGTGCTTGTTAGGGCTGCGACTCATGTAGAGGCAGCGGTGCTAGCTATGGGCCAGAGTAGAGAGGAGGCCGTTTCGGCGACTCCTGTGATTCAGGGTGTTAATAGGCCTTTTAAGAGGCAGAGGGGTTTAAACCCGCAACAGGGAAGTCGGGCTAAAGCTACCCTTCCAGTGTCGGATTTGGGTTCGGGAGAAGGTAAACAGAGGAGTGTCATTTGTTTCAAATGTGGTCTACTGGGCCACAAGGCTTCGGTTTGCCCACAGAGGAAGGGGGCAGGGTTAGCAGTTCAATCAGTAGTTGTACCACCGGGATTATCTAACCAGCCGAGTTTTGGGCCGACTGAAAGTTCAGTGGGGAGGCAGTTGTTGGGGCCTTCATCAGCTCAGATTTCGAACCAGGCTCGTTCTCAGGAGCCGCTTACTTGTTGGGTGTGTAATCAGCCGGGTCATATCCGACGTTTCTGTACTTAGCCAGGGCTTCTTTGGGGGTTTTACAACCTAGTCGGGTCCTGCCTTATTCGACTGGGCCGGGGCAGTACCGTTTTGGGGGTCAAACAGGCCAGATTTCGAGGGCCTCAGTGGGGTCAAGTTCCCAAGCTCCAGTTGGGGGAAATTCGCAGTTGTTCCAGGTGTGGCCGGTTGGGGCACATCAGTAGTTTGTGTTTGTGGCTTGTAAGCTCATAGAATATCTTGGGTCAGAGAATGGCTAACTTTTGAGGTCCAGTGAGGAGCGGTAGTAGTGGTAATACCGAGGGATTGGTTTTGTTTTGACTAGTCCGTTTTGTAACCGGTGAGTTATCGTTTGTGGCCATTGGGTTCTGTTGTGTAATCAATGTGTTTTGGTATTGTTGAAACATCTAGACTGTTTGTTTATCTATATACGTATGCTTGGTTTGTTAATTCTCTTGGATTGGGTGGAGTGGAACATGTTGTAGCTCTAAAGTTTTATTAATGTGATAAGTTGCTGTAAGACCATAAAATTTTTTTTTTTTTTTAAAATGCATTCTTATGCGTGTGTTTTGGTTTGGGAAAAGTGAGGGTCGTTGAGCCGTGTTTTCAAATTTAGAAGGATCACTGAGGGATGCATATCTTAATCAGGATTACTAGAGGGTGAGAACAGTTATACTTGCCGGGTGTTCGAAGTTTCATTAGTGATATTTAATTGATTTTTGTGTGCGAAAGGGATGTTAGTCTACTGTCGCGGGAACCTCGAGAGGATGTGAAGTGTGAGCTTAATGCTAGATATAGTATATAATTAGCATGGTATTTTACAAGGGCATACCGCATAATCTTGTTAGGATTAGACTTGTACCTTCGTGGTGGATAACGTTGCCGTACAGGCATGTGTAATGGTTGGTCGTTTCGATAGAGGAGTGTTAGTCCTTAGATAAGGACGTAGCTGTTGGCATCGAGAGTAGTGTGTAGTGAGCAGCTGGTACTATATCTCGAGTAGTAGCTTATGGACGTTTCCTAAGTTTTTGGACTTCCTTACTGTGATCAAAAGTGATAGGTTTGTACCTTAACACTGGTTAGGTCGGGAGATGCTATTGTGAGGGTTGATTAGGTGTATGGCCGGTGGTTGGGGTGTGACCCGTGAGTCGAGTCACTGTGGTAAGTCTTTTGCGAAGGAAGGTTTGGGATGATAACAAGAAGGTTGAGGACTTTTACTCCTCTGGAAATTTAGAATGGTACATCTTTGAAAGCCTTGTCGGCGACATACAACGGTGTCGGAGTTGGTTCTTGGTGGTTGTCTAGCGGTAGCATTGGCTAGTGGTTTGGCACGGAGACGTGGTATCTTGATTGTACTCGTGGGGTGAGTGACAAGTAAGGATCGAAATGAAGGGTGGACCCTATAGGTCGTTGGCGGATGAAGGTACTACGTTGGCTTGTGTTCGGTACGAACGGTTACTTGGTAGTAATAAATGTCACGGTGTAGCTAACCTTGTCAGTTAACTCAGTATGAGGGAAGGGGTATGCAAATTTTATTACGTCAAGTTCAGTCGAGGTGGTGAGTGAAATCTCTAAATAAGAGAGTTTTGCACAGTGCGATGCGTATTAGTGTGTGGTTTGTTTGTTGTTATTAAGTGACGGGTAGAAGAGGATCAGCCTTAGAAGATCCCAGAAGAATGCCTTGGTAAGACTATAGTACGGTTTCTGATTGAAATCAAGGAGTTGTTTGTTTGGTAAAGTTAGGCCACTTTGGCATAAGTGTCCGTCATCCAGTTTAGACAATGGTAACGCAAGTGAAGTAGGAGGTTGTGAAGAGTAAGTGAAGCGCTCTGTTAGAATCATCTTGACTTGTTCGGTTCTTATTTGTGCGTTGTAAGGCACGAGGGTGTGCAATGTTATCCTTTAGGTCGTTGCGTTGTTGGGAACTTCAAATGTTTAGGATTCCCTTTCTTGAAAGTTCTGTTTTAAGTACAGTGTCATCAACGTGAGTATGACGTATTTTCGGTAGGCGGCGATATAGACCTGAATATTTTATGGGGTAGTATGTACCAAACATTGGGTTAGGTACTGTCGATAGTCGAGACGTAGTAAACGTCTCAGAGCACAGTATTGGCTACGTGGGTTGTACTGTACCATTGTTATCAGGCCTTGGAGAGGGGGATCTTCCAATCAATTGAGATGTTATGGAAACGTAGTGGAGTCAAAGCATCTGGATCCATTGGTAGGTATTTGAGCGTATGTTGAATATCTTGTTGTATGGATGAAATGTACGAATATTACATGTGTTTTAGTCTATGGTGATATTTTGGAAGTTAATTTAGCATTATATATGTTAAATGTGATGTGGAATGTAAATGTATCATTAATATTGAATGTGTTTCGGAATTTTGAACCATGCATATTAGAAGTTATTGATCTTGAAAGAAATGCATGTCAATATTGCATGTTATAGCATATATTGTAAATTGTCTCCTAAATAGAGATGAGGTAACCGGTAATGGGTTAGGTTGTTGAATACCAAATTGTGTATTGTGGAGAAATTGATTCAATTTAAACGTTACGAGAAATTTCAATGAGAAGTCTTGGCCAAATCAATTGGGAATGGTTATGTGTTGTGAGTAACATCGTGCTTATGAAAAATGTTTACAAAACTCTTGGAATTCACATGGGAAGTGCAAAAAAAAAAAAAAAATTTCGGATTGTCAACGTTGAAAACTTAATTATTCTTGAGAAGATGCTCTTTTAATCGGAGAATAATTTTCTTTATATTCATACAAAAGCTTGTACTGGTTGTTTCATTCGGCTTGTGATTGTTGAGTAGCGACTTAGCTTGGAGCGCTAGTCGGTTGTTTTGGTGAGTATCTCGGAGAAGGTTTGATTTTGTTGAAGTTTCGTATGCCGGGGTGTTGTCTTCTTTAGGGGCATGTTTCCTTGTTAAGCCTTCCCATATGCGAGGGTAAGTAGGAAATCAGTTGTAAGTTTAACTCATTTGTGTTGTGAGCCTTGTCATCGGTTGACCTTGTGTTTTGGCGTTTCCTTAATTTCGGGGACGAAATTCTTTAAGGGGGGGAGGTTATAGCGATCCCGGTATTCCTTTTACTGTACAGTTGTATTTCGGACTCGATTCCGTGGAGTTGGTAGTTGTGTCTACCTTGTTGTCATCCTTTAATGTCATTTGTTTGAATTTTAGGATGTGTTGGACTTGTCTCGAGTGGGTGGATTGAGTCTTGGTTTAAATTCTTCTTTTTGGTATTTTGGTCTTTCCGCTCGAGCGGAGATTGCATACTTCCAGTATCTCGTGCCCCTGCAAAACTTCTGCAGGTGTGATTTCTGCGCTCGAGCGGGTAGCGCTCGAGCGGGATTGTTAGCGCTCGAGCGGACAGTACATTTCTGGTAAAAGTTCTGGGAGGGGAAGATTTACGCTCGAGCGGACTGGATTTCACGTTCGAGCGGGCGAACTTTATTTTTGTGTCTTAGCGCTCGAACGGGACTTACTGCGCTCGAGCGGACCTTGTTTTCTGTGTCTTTACGCTCGAGCGGTGTGTTCTACGCTCGAGCGGACCTGTCGTATAACTGAGAGTGGCTGGGCATTTTAAATCACTTTTTCACTTTCTCTTCTCTCTCCTACTTTTCCAAAAACACCATTGTTGAGCTTCTCACTCTAGAACTCTACCTTCTCTCTAGGTATTGATCCAGTAGGAGTGGTTTGCTCACCTTTGGCCTTTACAAAAAGGTTGTTGATCGTCGAGGGCTATCTTTTAATCTGAAAATTTCGGGATTTGGAGCATTTTGATTTTGGTCTTCATCTCCGTTGGAGCTCATCTTTTGAGGTAGGGATATCCTACTCCTCTTTATGGACTTTGTCTTTAAATTTTAGCATTTTGATATGTTGGGTGTTGTTGAGTAATTTTGAGAAACTTTGGGCCTTTTGTGTAATTTTACAAAAGTTGGGGTTTTATTTATAATGAACCTAGAGGCATGTTTGGTATAGAGACGTGAGATTAATGTTGGAACATTGATAGAAATGGAACCTTAGGGTTGTTTTGTGAATTATGGTAATTTACCCTAATTGGTTTAATTAATTAGTGTATATAATTAATTAAAGAAAATGAGGAATTGAGTTGAGAATGTTGAAGTTGGGAATGTATGGGACTAAAGAGTGTAGTTGAATCATTCATTGTTCACCTAGTTGAAATGCTGATATATTATCCATTTGTGCATTTATTTCCTATTTAGAGATAATTGCTTTGGACTACCGGTGGAGGGTAGTATTGATTGTTGTAGACAATGCATGATGATTAGGCGAACTAAAACTAATCAATTGGATGTGTCATAGAGTATGACGGTCGGTAGAATACATTAACTTTATGTATTGATTGATTGTGCATACGACCAATGTGTTTATATGCATTATGTGTGGATGGTTGTTAGAATACATTGACTTTGTGTATTGATTGATTGTGTATATGATTCTGTGCTTATATGCATTGCTTGTGTATGGGAGGAGATGGGGGATGCACTCCACGGTTTAGGGGAAGATGGGGGATGTACCTCTAAACCGGTTAATGGTTATGGGAAGATGGGGGATGGACCCGGGGATGCAGCTCATATGCTCTCCCATTGTAGTTATGATACAGCTCTTATGCTTATCTATTGAAGTGTTGATACAGCTCTTATGCTTATCAATTGAAGTGTTGTTTGTTTGATTTGATATAGCACTAAAATGTATATCGTTATCAATTGTGAAGTATAGAAATGTTTCTATGTTGAGTTGATACAGCACCAACATGTGTATCATAAGTAAAGTATGGAAGTGATTTATGTGTTATTGATACAACACCAAAATGTGTATCCACCTTGAATTTCAAAAGTGTTCTAGTGGTGAACTAAAATCTCGTCAAATGTTTTGGGCAGAGTACTGAGCCTTGTTTTCAAACTCAAAGTTGAATAAGAAATGGAAAGTGAAGTGTAGCATAGACTTGATTGTCATGGAGTTGAAATAAGATGTAAATGAATGCATCAGTGTTGACCATCTATCAGTTGCTAATTTTTTTGTCATTGTTCATAGTTGATTTAGTGTATTTCTACTAGGCTGTGGCTCACCCTATATGGGAACAACATTTTCAGGTGCAGGTAGCATGCCACCTCCAAGGGCATCGCTTGGGAGGCTAGAGGCAGGCAGACGTTTGTGGTTTTGTTATCTTTTGTGGTATTATATGTAATTTCAAGCCAATGGCTTAATGTGTATTTGAGATAGTACTCTCCTCTTTGTAACCAAGTGTTAGCTTGGAAAGCTGTAAGTCCATAGGGCATTTTCTTCTGTTGCTAATATGTAATGCCTCTTGTAAAGAATTACTCTGTTGAATAGAATGATGTTTGTCTCTTGTGTCAATGCATGTCTAAATTGATAGGTTTAATGTTATTATTTTGAGGGCGTTACAGCTAGGGGAGATACCCATGATGAAGTAGTGTCACTTCTGGACCAATAATTTCATACCGAATATGTAAATGATATTTTAGAAGATAAAATACATCCTAGCAAAATATTTAAAATATTAATGCTACGTGTAATGTAGTTGGTTACTGAGAAACCATCGATAGAATTGAAAGAAAAACAAGATCAAAATTGTACATCCCTCCTTGATTCTCACCGTCGAACATCTACGGTGGACATGTCGACAATCAAAGAGTGGAGATTGAAGGAGGGTCACAGTAACGGACAGCATAGATGTCGACGATGATTGCAGCACAAGACGTCATCTTTCTCTTTACCATATCGGTGATAGAAGACGGCGACTTTACAACCGGATAGTTACAGTAAGGTGGCTGGATGTTATGGGGTGATTGGGGTGCTTTTATGAATAGGGTGAAAGATGATGATGGTGTTTTGGGGAAGAAGATGAAGTTAAGGGCAAAACTGTATTTTTATATCACATTTGGTCCTTTAGATTGATTTACATTCTTGCCAACTCGAATTTATGGAGCGTGAGGTACAAACTCTGTTAATTTGGACGGAAATATTGACGGTAAGAAAGTAAATTACAAAACTACCATAAGAGGGGTAATTGGCTATTTTTAAAATACAAGAGGATAAAATACTCTACGTCAAATTAGAAGGGGATTAAATTAATATTACCCTTTATAAAATAAGACCCAAACCCTTATTACATCAGTGTAAACTAATTTAAGAATTTTAATATTACTCATCAAATATATTGTATAGATTTAAAATTAATATAATATAAATCATGCCTTGAATATATCTAAACTACACATTTCACTTTCTTGATAATATTTTTTTTCTTTTTAAAAAAAAAAATACATATTACTGATATTTTAAACAAGCTCATACAAACGGTAATCATTGGGGTGGCTGTTTTAGCCAAACAACAAATAAAATACGTCAAAAATAACATAAAAAGGAGATAACCTTTTTTTGGTTTGATGTTTTTTTAGTAGCTCAACAATCGAAGTTGGTGTCTCCATTCATTTAGCTTCCATATGTTTTGGGCATGTTCCTCTTGTTTAATCCAACGTAATACAGAGTTGTGTCCTCAATAAAAGAGTGATTATTGGATACTATGAGAATATGGTCATATGTTACTCTATTATAATATGATTAGTGAAAAAGGTAAAATATTATAATTTTGTACTAAGTGATTGAAAAATATGATGGAATATGATGAATGATAATTTGTAAAAGAGTACGAACACAGAATACTCCGAGGGTACTTAATAATTTTCCGTCAATACATATATCCTAAAACAAACAAAAACTAAGTCATTGCTTATATTAATTAGGGAAAATTTTGTGGTATAAGAAAAGTTACCTAAAATTTAATTAGAATTCTAATTTATGGCAGAGATTTAAAGTTCTTGTTGTGAGGTCACATTATAAGTGAATATTGACTATTGATCATGAATTCTAAGCATTTTCTAGTTTGTTTTTTTTTTTCTAGGATTGTAGCATTACGGATTAATTAGTATTGGTATATTTATAATAAGATAAGTACATGGTCACATTCCTTACTTTCATGGTTAAGAGTGAGAAATTCCAAGAAACACTTGAAATGTTTGCACTTCACTTCACAGTGTATATGTCCTCTAGTCTTTGTATCTCCAAGTTCAGGAATCCACCTCAAAATTCTCACCAGTGTTTAATATTAAAAACTCAACACTGTTTTTAACTTTAATTGATTCTCCTTTGTTGCTCTCCTCTGATTCTTCTCATGCTCTTCTTTTGTTGCATGCTGTTTTTTTTGAAAGGGAGAGGATTATTTCCCGCCCTTTGTGTCAATGGAAGGATGCTGTTGTTTGTATGTACGTCGTTCATTAAAATAAAATAAAAAATCGATAATCATTATAATATGATTTCATTATATTTGTATTTTAAAAAATGAATGGTATGTTTTCAATATGATATTTGTCATTTATTTTTGTAAAAAAATATAATAAAGTTATGTAATTATAAATATCAGATTAATTTAATTTTTTTTATAAATAATTTATAAATATAGACCAAGAAAATAAGCGGCTCAAATCACGATAATAAACAAAGAGAAGAATCCTTTCTCAAAATGTATTTTAAAAGTACAATATAAAATTATATCAACAAAGGACCAAAAGCTTCAACAGTGAAACTTTGTTAGCATGGAAATAATTGTATGCATGCATGCAGGGCAACAAAACTTTATAGAAAAATGAAAAATAATTAAATAACACTTAAATAAATTAATAACAGCAGGGTAGAAATTGTCATGTAGCATTATGGACCTTGACTAGGAATATGGGTTGGTGCTTAAACCAATGGTTTCCATCTTAATATGGAGCCTTGCGTCGTTGTCATCTTGTGTGTTTACCAATCATAGATGATGATGATGGGTATCACTTTGTTTAGCACACCACTGAGAATCAAATTAAATTTGTTTTGAGTCATGTAATTATTTGATTCTAGGAAGGTTTTCTTTTAATAGTTAAAATCCAAGTCATTAATTTTGAGGTTATGAGTCGAAATGAAGGATAATCACTTTGTATAAATTATGTTGAATATTAAGTTTGTACAATTTATTTTCTTCGATCAAATATGGATTATGTAATTTTTATTTATTTTAATGAAAAGTGACTTATCATATGATGGGTATTAATTCTCGGTTTAAAAAAGCAATGTCGGATACAATTGTTAAGTCAATTGAACAGATCTAGTCCTAGAAATAGCACAAGTGTCTTTTGTTGTTATTTGTCCTTTTTAATACATTGGAGGCCAAAAGAGTCTTATACTAACAAAACTTGAACTCTTGAATTTGAAATTTTACTTAAATGTAAGAATTCCAATTGATTGACTGTCATGTGATTCTATTCTTTATTCTTATGTTGGATTTGAATTTAGAATTTGGGCATAATTTATGAAGAGAAAAGAACTGAGGAGGAAAATGAAACAATTTTTTAAACTTATATTTGATTCGTATTTTCTTAATTTTTTCCCCTTTATAAATTTGTATTTAAATCCTTCTTCTTTTTTTTTAGGTGAATAAGTAGGAGAATATTTACAAATGATAAGAAAATTATATCAAATTGACCAACATAAAATTAAAAGGAATTTAATTGAAATAAACAGAGAAAGAATCAAAAAGTACAAACTACCCCTAATACTGTTGTTCGCAACCACACAACTAATCCCTCGCCCTCACGATTTTTATAATTATAAAGAAACAAAAAGCAAGAAAGGAAAAAATAAAAAACATAAAACCAACCGAGTTGATAATTAAATTTTAGATTCAAACACAATAAATTGCATCAAATTTTTTTTGATTACCAACTCATGATCATGTAATTTTAGTGCCGTTTTGGCAACGCAGCAAAAAGATGCATTTTGAGCAACTTCCCAAAAATGCCAACCCTTGCAAAAACACCACTGATCCCATTTGGGAAGACCCAAAAAAGCCACTTAAAAATTTACCAAACTACCCTCTGGAACATTATAATTAATTAATTCAAAAAATTGTTGACATGCAAAAAGTAAGGATATTTTGGTCATTTTAGAGTGATGTGACACTTTTAAAAAATATTAAACTAAAAAGCAAAAAAATCAATTTTTTATCAACTTCCCAAATCACTTCCAAAAAAGCCAAAAAATTTGATAAAAAGCTAAAAGTCAACTTTTTATTAACTTCCCAAAACACTCCTTAGTATACTATTGTGAGTTACAACGATGATTGTAATCAATGAACCTTTGACAGCAGTCATCTTACATTTTCTGAACATGGTAAGGAGGCAGATGTAAATGAGGATTGAGGAGTATGCAAGTGTGGCAAGAGATGTAAGCACTTGCGAAGCACGTGCTCCTTCAATTATTTTTTACTAATCTAATCTTTCCCTTTAATACGGAATATAAGTGGTAAAGCCAAAAGCACTTTTCCATTGCAAAGTTGTGAGTTTTATGATGCATCCTACCCATCACTCATATTTTGAAAATGAGTGGAATGGGTATAAAGATTGGAGTTTAATTTTTAAGTACTTAGATTTCGTCCATAGAAAAATATTTTTAAAAAAATAATAAATAATTTAGATTCATTTGAGCCCACTGTGCAAGGGTTGAAAAGGAATAATTATGTGTCTAAGCTCTAGGTTTATTTTTGTTCTATTTGAAATTTATTTTTCAAACTCTTGATTGTTTTTTAAAATGTGTTTTCAAAACGCGATATATTACTTGTCAAATCACAATTTTATACAAGAAATCTTGTTTCCATAACACAACTTCTGAAATAAATGAGATATGAAAATCGTGTTTTGAAAACACCAATTTAAAATCCAACATAAATTTGAAAAATACATCCAAAAGTACTCAAATGTGAGAATTAAGTTTTCAATAAATGTAGATTTGGTAAAAAGAAAATTTTCACAAAATTGATAAATTACTATAGAGAAAATGCTAAAGACCAAAAAACCAACCACCGAAAAATACAAAAAAAATAAATAAAATTATGCTCCACATTTGCTTTTTGAATTTCATATTTGTAATGAATATATATATATTATTAATATCTGAAATGAATATAAATCACACATTTTTATTTTTGGTATTTTTCTATTGGCGGTTTCTAGATCTGTAATATATATATATATATTGGTAGCTTTTTGAGAGGAGAAGGGATTGTCCTTTTTATTGGGTCTGCGGTGGCACGGTCGAGTAGTCTATGTCTATTTGGAGGTGGGGTTGAGGGGTAACTGGGTGGGAGGAGAACCAGTCCTTAAATAAGGGAGCAAAAAGGAGAGTGCCTGTGATCACGTGTATGGGTTCAAGAAGTTCCAAGAGAGGAATATTAGATATATAGACTCTGTTCCAAAACTGTGTGATATCTTCACATGTTATTGCCCATTTGTAGTCCTCTAACGTCAATTACATGCCAGGCTCGTATGTCCAGCTAGCTTGTGGATACCCAAAAAAAAAAAATGGTCCTGGATAAGATATGCTTATATTCCTACCTCTGTTTACTTATATCTCTCTCTCTCTCGATATTGGGTTGTGTGTGCCACAGAGAGAGAGAGAGAGAGAGTAGGGCATGGAAGAATGATAATCAAGCACTCGATTAAAAAAAGTCTAGTGAAAAACAAACTTATACATCTCTGGATATTGGGTTGTGTGTGTATGTGTATGTGCGTGTGTGTTGGGTAGAAAGTTGGAACATATATATATGGTCACAAAGAAGTGTTTGGATCAATAGTTAAAAGGGTAAATTACACTCATATTCTTTGAGGTTTGAGTTGAATATATATTACCCTCTAACATTTAAAAAACAGTCCTGCTAGGTAGCTCGAATTCACTATGGCTCAAGGTGCCAAAACGACGTCATTTTGGCACCTTTTTTTTTTTTTTTTCTTTCTTTCTTTTCTTCTTCCTCCCCCTCTCTTCTTCCTCTTCTTCCTTCTCCTCTGCTCTGCTCTTCGAAAAAATCTAAATCTAAATAAAAAAAAAAAAAAAAAAAACAAATCTACACAAATCTACTAAATCTACACAAATCAAAAAAATCTAAATCTAAATCTAAAATCAAAATCAAACCCATAGCAACAGAGGAGCAGAGAAAGAAAGAAAAAGAGAGAAGAACAAAAGAAGAAGAAGGAAGAGAGAACAACAGAGGAAGAAGCCATTACCGTCGCAAACCCTCCATCATCATCGCCCATTGCCATCACCTTTGCTCTGTGTGTATGCACAAATCTGTGTATACATATACACATAGATCTGTGTGTATACATAGCCCATCGTCTCTCTTCCTCCCTCTTCTCTCGTTCTTCTCTCTTCCCTTTTTTCCATATTTCAGAGAGAAAATAGAGGGAAAAAAAATTCAAAAATACGTCATTTTGAAATTCAAGCCAGTCCTGTTGGGTATACCTCCTTATTGGAGTGTGGGACCCAATTGGTTTATTAAAAGAATTTAATTTGATTTGGTATTAGTTATAATATATTTTTATATATTATATCTAATTTTGTGGAGACCTAATTCAATTTGGATACAACTAGGGTTTTTGATAGAAAAGCCCATTAATCAACATATATATATATATAGATATATATATTGGTTTATGTGCTCAACGGCGGCAACAGCAAAAGGATAAATTCAAGTTGGTGGGTTTCAATTGGTGTGAATTATTGTAGTGTATTTGACTTGGTCAATTTCAATACCGTGGTTGCTGCTCTGCTTCGGTGTTTCGTTTTCAGTGTTAATTTGATTCGTTATTTTGGATCTTCTACAACTCTGGTTCTGAAGATTTTTGTTCATCGATTTGGTGAGGTCTTTCCTCTTGTTTATTTGTGATCATTTGGAATTCACTTAAGGGTGATTTTGTGAGACTATTCGTGTCTCGTTTGTAAGCGTTTGAAAACTTATTTGGTTGATAGTGGAATCGGATTTCGATCCCGTGGACGTACCTCACATTGAGGGAACTACGTAAACATTCTTGTGTTACTTCTGATTTAATTTTTTCGCATCAGTTTTTATTCCCATTGATTGATTTACTTATGGGAAATCACATATTTTCCCTAACAACTGGTATCAGAGCTTACGGTTTATTTAGGTTTATTTATTTGTGTAAATCAATGGAGGGGAATGTGGGTCGGATATCTAGCTTCAATGGAAGTAATTGGGTAACTTGGAAAACTAAAATGGAGGACCTATTATTTTGTAAAGATTTATATGGGCCTATTGAAGGAGATAGTAGCAAACCTGATGATATGAAAGATGATGAGTGGAAGAGGCTTAATCGAAAAGCCGTTGGTGTTATCCGTCAATGGATTGATGACAGTGTGTTTCATCATATTGCTACTGAAACTTCAGCACATGATTTATGGAAAAAAATTAGAAGGCCTTTATGATAGGAAATCAGCCACAAATAAAGCTTTTCTGTTTCGTAAGTTGGTTAATTTAAAATATAAAGAGGGCATCCCTGTTCCAGAACATCTGAATGAAATAAAGAGTGTTGTTAACCAACTTGCTTCTATGAAAATTGTTTTTGATGATGAGTTGCAGGCTTTGATGCTACTTAGTTCTTTGCCCGAAAGTTGGGAGACTTTGGTTATGACGGTTAGTAATTCGGCACCTGATGGAGTTGTCACAATGGGTCAAGTCACTAGTAGCTTGTTAAATGAATAAACTAGAAGAAAATCAGCGGGTTCCTCTCATTCGGAAGCATTTGTTGTGAGAGGCCGAAGCAAAACAAGGGGGAGGAGTAAGACTCCTCATGGTTGTGATCAAAGCCGTGACAAATCAAAAGATGGTTCTTTTTCAAAGAAAGACATTGAGTGTTATTATTGCCATGAGAAAGGGCACATGAAGCGGGAATGCCAAAAGCTCAAAAACAAGGAGAAAAGGCATGACAAAAGTGTGGATAAGAAGCAAGAAGACACAACGGCAGTTACTACCGATGATCTCATGGTTGTTTGTGAAGATGATTGTATCAATTTTGTAGGCCAAGAGAGCAATTGGGTGATTGATTCCGGTGCTTCTTTTCATGTGACTTCTCGAGTTGATTTCTTCACTACCTACACCGAAGGAGATTATGGTTTTGTTCGAATGGGTAATGAAGGTTTGTCCAAGATTATCGGCATGGGTGATGTTTGCTTGCAAACAAATTTGGGCTACAAGTTGTTACTTAAAGATGTGAGGCATGTTCCCGACATTCACCTCAATTTGATCTCTACTGAGAAGCTAGATGATGAAGGCTTCAACAACAAATTTGGTGATGGAATATGGAAGCTCACAAAGGGTTCTTTGGTGGTGGCTAAGTACAAGAAGACTCATACACTTTATTCGATGTAAGGAAAAATTTGTAAAGATGTTGTCAATGCACTTAAAGATGATACTTCTACCAAATTGTGGCACAAGCGGCTTGGCCATATGAGTGAAAAGGGGCTACAAGTATTGTTTAAGAAAGAGCTTCTACCCGGTTTGAAAGGTACACATCTTAAAACTTGTGTTCATTGTTTGGCAGGTAAACAACATAGAGTTTCTTTTCATAAAAATGTTGCTTCTAGAAAAGAAAATGTTTTGAAGTTGATTCATTCGGATGTTTGTGGTCCTTTAAAAGTTAGAACACATAGTGGTGCACTTTATTTTGTTACTTTCATTGATGATTATTCAAGGAAAGTTTGGGCTTTTCTACTAAAAACTAAAGATCAAGTTCTGGAAGTATTTAAGCATTTTCAGGCCATCGTTGAAAGAGAAACAAGGCAGAAATTGAAGTGCATCCGATCAAACAATGGTGGTGAATACATTGGGCCATTTGATGAGTATTGTCGCAGTCAAGGTATTCGGCACCAAAAGACAGTTAAGAAGACTCCTCAATAAAATGGCGTTGCCGAGAGGATGAACCGCACAATTGTGGAAAGAATAAGGTATTTGCTTTCACAAGCTAAACTGCCAAGATCCTTTTGGGGTGAGGCATTGAAAACAGCGGTTGACGTGATCAATTTGTCTCATTCCTATCCTTTGAATGGTGATGTTCCTGAAAGAGTTTGGACCGGTAAAGATGTATCTTATGAGCACTTGAGAGTGTTTGGTTGGCGAGCTTTTGTTCACATTCCAAAAGATGAGAGGTCCAAGCTTGATAGCAAGTCAAGACAATGTATTTTTCTTGGCTATGGGCGTGATGAATTCGGGTATAGATTGTGGGATCCGGTCGACAAGAAAATCATTCGAAGCCGTGATGTTGTGTTTCTTGAAGACCAAACAATTGAAGACTTTGGCAAAGGTGATCAACCAGAGCCAAAAACTAGTGATCTCATTGACATGGATCCATCTCCTTCATCTTCGATGGATGATGAAAATGGGGGAGATGTGCAGCCACCTACTGAAGATGTAGAGGATGATGCTAAGCCTAATGAAGTTGAGCCAGAAATTGAGGAAGAGCATCCAACTCAAGAACCGCCACCACAACTTGAGTTGAGGAAATCTACAAGGGACGGACAACCTTCAAGAAAGTATCCTCCCAATGAATTTGTGTTGATTTCCGATCAATGGGAGCCTGAGAGCTACCAAGAAGCAATTGAGCATGCAAAGAAAGGTGATTGGAAAAAGGCCATGGACGAGGAGATGAATTCCTTACTTGAAAACCAGACTTATGATTTAGTGAAGTTGCCTAAAGGGAGAAAAATTTTGAAAAATAAGTGGGTTTTCAAATTGAAGAATGATGGCAAGAATCTGAGGTACAAGGCACGTCTTGTTGTAAAAGGCTTTGGGCAAAAGAAAGGTATTGACTTTGACGAGATTTTCTCACCGGTTGTAAAGATGTCTTCTATTCGGGTTGTACTTGGCATGGCTGCAAGTATGAACCTTGAAGTTGAGCAACTTGATGTGAAGATCGCATTTCTTCATGGTGATCTTTAAGAAGAAATTTACATGGAGCAACCGGAAGGTTTTGTGGAAAAAGGGAAAGAGAAATTTGTTTGCAAATTGAAGAAAAGTTTGTATGGTCTCAAGTAAGCCCCACGGCAATAGTACAAAAAATTTGACTCTTTCATGATGAATAATGGTTTTTCTAAAACCACTTCGAACTATTGTGTCTTTGTGAAAAATTTCCCGGATGACAAATTTATTATTCTTTTGCTCTATGTTGATGACATGTTAATTATGGGTCAAGATTCTACCATGATAAACAGGTTGAAATTGGAGTTGAGCAAGTCTTTTGCTATGAAAGATTTGGGACCGGCAAAGCAAATACTTGGTATGAAAATTGTTCGTGATCGCGAAGAGGGGCTGATTTGGTTGTCTCAAGAAAACTACATTGAGAAAGTTCTTGAGAGGTTCAACTTGGATAAAGCAAAGCCGGTTGGTTGTCTACTTGCGGGTCACTTCAAGCTTAGTTCGAATCAATGTCCTACAAGTGAGAAAGACAAAAAAGCGATGTTGAAAATTCCTTATGCTTCAGCAATTGGTTCTTTGATGTACGCCATGGTTTGTACAAGGCCGGATATTGCTCACGCTGTTGGTGTGGTGAGTCGTTTTCTCTCTAATCCGGGTAAAGAACATTGGGTAGAGGTAAAATGGATTCTAAGATATCTTCGAGGGACTTCGAATGTGTGTTTGTGTTTTGGGGATGGTAAGCCGATGCTTGATGGGTTCACAGATTCTGACATGGCTGGTGATATTGATTCTAGGAAATCTACTTCGGGGTATTTGATGACTTTTGTAGGGGGAGCTGTGGCATGGCAATCTAAATTACAAAAATGTGTTACTCTCTCAACTACCGAAGTTGAATTTATTGCCATTACAGAAGCTTGCAAAGTAGAGTTATGGCTGAAGAAATTTTTGCAAGAGTTGGGTTTGAAGCAAGAAAAGTATGTGCTTTATTGTGATAGTCAAAGTGCTATTCACTTCAGTAAAAATTCTACTTTTCATTCGAGATCGAAACACATTGATGTGAGATATCATTGGATTCGTGATGTGTTAGATTCGAAATTGTTGCAGCTCGAAAAGGTTCACACAGATGATAATATTTCAGATATGTTGACAAAGACTTTGTCGAGGGACAAACATTTAAAGTGTCGAATTTTGGCGGGTATGGTTGATGTCTCAACCTAAGTCGGTAGGGGGAGAATTGTTGGGTATACCTCCTTATTGGAGTGTGGGACCCAATTGGTTTTCTTAAAAGATTTAATTTGGTTTGGTATTAGTTATAATATATTTTTATATATTATATCTAATTTTGTGAAGACCTAATTCAATTTGGATACAACTAGGGTTTTTGATAGAAAAGTCCATTAATCAACATATATATATATATATTGGTTTATGTGCTCAACGGCGGCAGCAGCAAAAAAATAAATTCAAGTTGGTGGGTTTCAATTGGTGTGAATTATTGTAGTGTATTTGACTTGGTCAAATTCAATACCGTGGTTGCTGCTCTGCTTTGGTGTTTCATTTTCGGTGTTAATTTGGGTCGTTATTTTGGATCTTCTACAACTCTAGTTCTGAAGATTTTTGTTCATCTATTTGGTGAGATCTTTTCTCTTATTTATTTGTGATTATTTGGAATTCACCTAAGGATGGTTTTGTGAGACTATTCGTGTCTCGTTTGTAATCGTTTGGAAACTTATTTGGTTGTTAGTGGAATCGAATTTCGATCCCGTGGACGTACCTCACATTGAGGGAACTACGTAAACATTCTTGTGTTGCTTCTGATTTAATTTTTCCGCATTAGTTTTTATTCCCATTGATTGATTTACTTGTGGAAAATCACATATTTTCCCTAACAAGTCTAACCTCGAAAATCTTTAGTTACCAAGCTTTATTCTCTCAAATTACACCAACTCCCATATCATTGTAATTATTTAGACGAAATGAAGACATTCAACTCATGCACTTTCTCTTTTCTTGCTTTAATTTACCTTTTTTGTTTTTGTTTTGTTTTGTTTTTTTTTTTTTTCCTTCCTTCGCTTTCCTTTTCTCTGTTTTTTTTTTTTTTTTTCCAATATAATTTTTTCTGTTTTTTTACTAGGAGTTATTGCCATATATATAAGCAAAAAGTTTATGAAATGAGACTACTAATCGTAGGGGTGGAAATGCAATTTCTAAAATGTCGGGGGTGGAATGTAATTGGACCAAACCTTAGGAAAATTCAGTATAATTTACTCCAGTTAAAATTCAATTTCAAAAAATATTAGTTGATAGTGGAAATTTAGACATGAAATTTTAATAGTCTCTATCATTACTCTTCAGGTTACAAATGAATTTTATCCTGTATTTAATATCACACTAATGTGAGATGTTTAGAACATTGTTTAGTTTGGATTTTCAAAATTCACTTTTTAAAAAATTGAAAACTTTTATTTTTTGTATTTTTTTGTTTTTTGTTTTCACTGAGTATTTTTAATATTCTAAGCATTTTTTTAAAAAATTTAGATACACATAATATACACTTAAAAAATATAATATTTGTGATTTTTTTTTTTTAGAAAATTCACTAAATATCAAAAATACAAAAAAAAAAAGAGAAAAGAATTCAATACATTTTTTTGTATTCTTGTGCATTTATTAATTTTTTAAAATATTTTTTTATAGATATTTTATTTTTTAAATACATTTAAGTAAGGTGCATTTAAAAAAATAAAAAAAATATTTAAAATTTTAAAAATATTCACTAAAAATAAAAAATAATGAAAAACAAAAGACTCATTTTCTAAAAAATTAAATTTACAAAATTAAAATTAAACACACTGATTTCTAGAAACGAAATTATTATCTGATTCAGATTCATTTTATAAATAAATCTTATAATACATTAATTAAATCTCAACCACATAATTAGACGTTTTTGGATTATTTTTATGGGATAATAGAGTTTTTTAAATGACTAACTCAAGAAGTAATGCTAGAGGTCCCAAATAATCTACCAAATATTTTACCAAATCTCTCACATAGGTGTGGAACCCACACACATGTGGGTTTGTGTGGGTCCCACACCCATGTGAAATTTGATAAAACATTTGGTAGATTGTTTGGGATACCTAGCATTTTCCCCAACTCAAGAACACAACCTAACTCGGACCATCCAATAATTTCCACAAAGTGACTCACGGCAGCTAAAATCTATGTATAGATAAGACAAAAGGTCATGGTCGAAGCCAATGAGGATTGAGAAATACTACTGGAATAACTTCTCTCTCACACAGCCACACACACACACATTCACACACTGGGCATGCTCACAAATCAAATGTTGTGTGCGGAATTGACCCCACCTCCACAAAAAAAAAAAAAATGGAAAAACCACAAGGTTTTAAACTACAAATATTTTAACATACCACAACTGCATAAAATGATTTGTTCATGATATATATATGTGTATGATAATAGCCCGTGAATGTGAGCCAAAATAAAACTACGTCTCCAATCTCTCTACTCATTACATGACAAAATCACAACTCTCACGTATAGACAATTTGCTGGCCGGCCACCCTCACATGCCACCAAAATCCAGCACAACCCCTCACCCCTCCTCCTCTTCTTTATATTACACCACTGGTGGCTGCAAATGGGATGTGTTTAAATTTGTAACAATTTGATGAATTATAAAAATGAGTTGATTTTAAAAATTGTTAATAGTTTATTAGAGTAGTTAACAATATAAACAAATTTTTTTTTTTTTTTTTTTATAAAAAAACTGTGTGACAAAACTTTAAAATTGTTATGAATTTTGTGTTTTATATAATAAAATAGATTTAATATATACAAATATACAAATTATACATAAAATTAATACAGAATGATGTAATGCATTTTATTAAATTTAGCCAAAAGGACAATTCAATTTATTTTACTTCATAAACCCCCTAAGGAGAAGGCGCATAATTAAGCAAAGACGGAATAAAAAAAATTTCTTAGACAATATTGCCCATGCACACACATATATACATATATATATAATACAACTCTTTTGATGAGGAGCACTTTTATTTTATTTTATATAAGTTCAAAAATATTGGGCATGTGTATTTTTGGCTGGTTCATTTAGTATGTATTTTATTTTTTGTAAAAGTAAAATGTTATTATAAATCAGAGTAACATGTTATTATTTACATCAATTTCGACGGTATTTTTTATTATTTTATATTTTTTAAGAATTTCATAATCAACATGAATCTTATTTGATAAAATTTGATAAGAGAATTCTAAAAATACTACTTTATTAAAAATCGACACGTGGATCAAAAATTATATTATTTTAAAATTTAAAATATTAAATTACTCACTAAGTATATTTTGACAATAGCAGTATGTGTTAGAATTTTGAATAAATTTTTTTTACACTTGTAATTAATGCATTAAAGTTGTATTATGAGAATATTTTGATCAAATTCTCTCATTTTTAAATATTTTTTTCCGGTATTTATAGTATTACTGTACACCATATCATCATTGAAACACAACTCAAAATTTTCCTTACATTACCCTTTTGTCCTCTAAATCAAACAGAACCCCAGCCTCCTCTCCTTTGTATTACCCCTCTCCTCTGTCTCTCTCTCTGTGTGCAACCTGAGGAGAGAAAAGCAATAAGACCCTTTTGCAGCCACAAAAAGTTTCTTCACAGCATCTGCTGCTTCAGCAGCCTCATTGCATCCCCATATATATCAACTGATCAAAAGCCTGAAACTCCCTGAGAATGAATTTTCTTTCCCCGATTTGACTTCCAACTAAGTTGTTTTTTTCTTTTTGAGGTGAGAGAATTTTTCCCTCATTCCGACTTGTCATCTTTCTTTTCCATGCGAAAAGAACAGTAAATCCTCAGGTAAAAAAAAGCTGACCAGTCTATTTTACCTCTTCGATCCATTTTCAGAACTTTCTTTCAAAACTCTACTGTCACTCAATCAATAATAGATCGTTTCCAAATGCCCCAAAGACACCACATCTAGTCTCGTCCCTTTCTCTCCTCTGCTTTTCTCAGTCTCATTTTTCATTCTCTCTGTCTTGTCAAATTTGATATCCTCTCTCTCTACCCATGATGCAATTCACTGAAACTCCACCACCAACCTTCCACCAAATCTCTCCATTCTCAAGCCTCCTCTCTATGAACAAAAACCAAATTCATCGAACTCGGCCGTGGCCGGGTTTTCCGACATCGAAGTCGGCTTTGGGCAGCTTCGGCGATGCCAATTGCATGGAACAATTACTCGTCCACTGCGCGAACGCAATTGAAAGCAACGATGCGACTCTGGCTCAGCAAATCTTATGGGTTCTAAACAACATCGCACCTCCCGACGGCGATTCGAATCAGAGACTCACTTGCGGGTTCCTCCGAGCTCTCATCGCTCGAGCGGCCAAGAGCGGGAGTTGTAAAATGCTCACTGCCGTGGCGAACGCGAACGCTAACGCTAATCTAGCGATCGACACCCACAAATTCTCAATCATCGAGCTCGCCAGCTTCGTTGACTTGACCCCGTGGCATCGATTCGGGTTCACTGCGGCCAATGCAGCGATTCTAGAAGCTGTCGAGGGTTGCTCTGTCATTCATATGGTCGATTTAAGCTTGACGCATTGCATGCAAATTCCTACTCTGATTGATGCGATAGCGAGTCGGCTAGAGGGACCTCCGCTCATCAAGCTCACCGTCGCCGGAGCCACCGAAGACGTGCCGCCGATGCTCGATCTTTCATACGAGGAGTTGGGTACAAAGTTAGTTAACTTCGCTCGGTCGCGTAATGTTTCGATGGAGTTTCGAGTGATTCCTTCGAGTTCTTCAGATGGGTTCTCTTCATTAATCGAACAACTCCGAATTCAACAACATTTAGTGAAATCAAACAATGCTACAGAGGCTTTAGTCATAAACTGTCACATGATGCTTCACTACATACCCGAAGAGACCCTATGTTCTTTCGAAAACCCTCCGACTTCCTCATACCGAACAATGTTTCTCAACTCGCTTCGCGATTTAGACCCTACGATCGTTGTTTTAGTCGATGAAGATGCGGATTTTACATCCAATGATTTGGCGTGTAGATTAAGATCGGCTTTTAATTATCTATGGATACCGTATGATACGGTGGACACGTTTCTACCTCGGGAGAGCAAGCAGAGGCAGTGGTACGAAACGGATATTTGTTGGAAGGTGGAAAATGTGATAGGGCATGAGGGTGTCCAAAGGGTGGAGAGGCTGGAGCCGAAGAGCCGGTGGGTGCAAAGGATGAGGAATGCGTGTTTTCGGGGGGTTTCATATAGCGAAGAAGCAGTTTCGGAGGTGAAGAGTATGCTGGATGAGCATGCAGCTGGGTGGGGGTTGAAGAGGGAAGAAGATGATCTTGTGCTCACATGGAAAGGCCACAATGTGGTGTTTGCTACTGCTTGGGTACCTACTTAATTGATGTTTTTTTATTTTATTTTTACTATTTCAACTCATTAATCTTCTTTTTTTAATTGGTGATCCATTCTTCTTCTGCTAATTATTATTACTTTTAAAGTAGATGAGAGCTAACTAGCTTTAATGTTTTAAGGGTTTTAAGTTAACCAGTTGGCATTAACTTGGTATATTTTTTTGGCGAGCAATGATTCATCCCCCTTTTCCCCCCACCCCCTTTGACCCCCTCTCTCTCTCATTGATTACATTTTCTTTTTTTTTTACTTTTTTTTCCTCCTCCTCCAATCACCACCCGCCACGTGACAAAGGGGGGTGAGGGGGTGACCCCCAAAAGGGGTCTCAAGTATTATTCTTTTTTGGCATTACCCTAATTATTGTTAATTAATCATGACTCTTTTATTTTATTTTATTTTTTTCTGCATTTAAGATTGTGACCCAAACACTAGAATCCCTCCTATGACTCCTGTCCTTCCCATCTCTCTCATAGTCCATGATGATTATGAACAACTTCTATTTAATTTGCTTTCATTGGGTCCAAATAATAGCACATTGTAGGACAATGTAGTTAGGACGAATAAATATCAAATATAATAATGGCGATATCAATAAGAGAATTTGCATTACAATAGTGGAGACTGTATGTATGGGTGGTTTAGTGGAGGACAAAGGTGGTCCGTCCAATCTTATTGGGTAAACTACCAATAGATCCTACTTTTGAGACTTATTATCCAATAGGTCCTACTTTGGAGATTTATTACCCATTAAGTCCTATTTGATAAATTTATTAAGTGATAAAGATAAATTTATCAGTCTTTTTTTTATGAATAAATTTATAGTGATAAATTTATCATCCTCTTTGTTTTTATGAATAAATTTTTAGTGATAAATTTATCACTCTCTTATTTTTATAATGTTAAATTTATTAGTTAGGACCTGTAGGTAAATAAGTCTAGTTAATAGAACTAATTGGTAAGTACCCCAATCTTATTTGTGTTTTTATCGATCAAGATGACACCACATGAGATGCCAATATCTGTGTCCAAACAGTCTGGGCTAAGCGAAGAAGAATGCTCAACCAAAGGCTGAGTTAGTATGAACTACATTGGATGTTCCAAGTTGTTTAGGTGAAATTTCAATAAAATCTTGCTCAATTATACAATTGTCATTAATGCAAAAACCAGTTTGTATCATCCAGGCCAAACGTTACAAGGAAATGGTCTTTTTTCGCTATTAACTCTTGTGTACTGGTATTCTGGACAAAGAACTCGTCTGTGAAAAAGGTAAACTTAAGCTTAATGCCTAACTTTCCCATAATCTGGCTGCTGTTCTGGAAGAATGCCAATGTTGCGCATAAATTATGACATGAAAAACAGAAACTTCTAACAAAATAATTGGTAAAAAAATAAAAATAAAATAAACCTTTTTAGATGTGATAAAATTGCGATATCCAACGTCTAAATGACAAAATTTGAATAAAAACTAGGTAGGCCATAATAAAGCAGTGAACTTTACTAATTGGACCATTTCAATCAAACATGAGACTTTTGAATAATTTCTGACAATATCAGCTCGAGCCAATAATTACTGTTTTACCATCTGGACATTCTCAACTTTTCCAAAGAGAGGGCTTGCCTCAAATCAAGCCCATGGTAAATAACCAAGCTACTTTCCTCCTCGGCCTCGGGAAGGCAAAGTACCTTTTTTATTCCTTGGCCTTGCCTTGTTTGCACAATTCTCATACAATGAAACCAACTCAACAAAACCATCCTTTACAATGGAATCACTCTTTCTCTGCTTATCCTTTTCTTCCGTTTCCCTCTCTTTTTCCTCTCCTCCCCTCTTCCCAATTTGGATTGCCACCAAGCTATGCTTGTAAGGCGTGGCACAACTTTTCGAGCAGAACTTCCATGTCGCATCAATGAATGTCAAAGTATTGCATCCAACCACCATCTCCAACCTCCTTTACGAAAAAAACAGAATCTCGGATTAACACAAATATCGTACGAGATTCGGGTTTGTAAGCTATGACCTTAAATTCAAGGCGAGGCATTGCCTTACTCCTAATCAAACCAGTTTTCTGAATGCATTCTGGACACATCTTCACTCAAGGCTTCAAACTCTTCAGAGCCTTCAAGCTTCCATTCCAGTTCCTTTTTGCGATTGGTGTGGAGAGACCAAGCTGGAAATTCATCCGGGAATCCATGGCAGTAGCAGAGAAGCTTGTCCTCTGACTTCCACAAACACCTTCCAAGAGGACCCCTTGGAGCCTCAATTAACTCGAAGCAACACTGCGATTTCCTCGCGTTTAAGTGGCAGATGAGAATCTGAACATCAAAACAGTCCCAGAAAAGGCTTCCATTGAAAAACAGCTTAGAACCCATCATTGTTTCGTGATGCAACTCTGGAGGCCTTTCTTCCCCCTCCTCTCATTGTCCAGTTTCGGATGACAGGAACAACACTTTGGTACCATGGTCTCTGCCTCTTGGCCTGAAAAGACACACAACCTTGTACTGAAGGAAACCACTGCTATTAATGTCCGCAAGTAATGCGTAGAAAACCCTGTTGGACTGCCTACAGGGATGAGGAAGGGCCACCTTTTCCCTTGTCAAAGGATTGCATACAAAATAAGTTGTGACAAAATTGATGGAATTGGTGTTGCTACAGAGTAAGAGGCCATTGCAAGAGTCAATGAGCTTGACCTCATCTTCCTTACCCCTCTGGGAGGCAACCAGCTTCGGATTCTGTGGGTACAAATTGAATTTCATCATACTCTGTATCCATATCATCTGAAAATGTTACCGTCTGGTAGAAAAACCCTGTGAAACTAGTACTGGCAATGGCTCTACAATTACGAGAGTGTTTGGCAGTAAAATCCACCCGTGTTAGTAAGCCAGAGATGCTTTTGGATATAGAATTGAATTTGAAAACAGTTTTCAGTGGCAGATGTGAGAAGATCTCTAATATGATTTCGAATTTTGCTGGTAGTTTTGAGAATATCTCCGACGTGATATCTCCCTTTTCTTCTTCTTGTTCTTCTTTCATAGTAATGGACTCAATGCGTGCTGGAAAATCACCATTAGAGTCACTGACCTTGCAGTCACAATCCATGTTTTCTGCATGAAGTTAGATCAGAGATTGTAACAAAAAGTAAAAGAATAAGAAGAATTTTTTATTTTTTGAAGAAAAAAAAAAAAAAGGTGACGTAAGGCATTATAAAAATAAAAATAAAAAGAATCTGAAAAACTCAGTTAACAAAAATGCAAGGAATACAGACACCAAACGTAGATGGATCACAAACAATGTAACGTCTACATCCACGCGACTCTTGTGACTAATTTTGTATTTGATTTTAGTGTTAGTAGCATTGTTTTAATGGAGCTATAGTTCGTGCCGGAACATGGAACACAATTATTGTTTTTTAAAAATAAAAGCAAGAATTATTCTAGATCAACAAACTGATCGAACACAATATATATGAATGAACCAACTAAGCTACATTCTCAATTGAGAAGTTTGTTGGGTCGAACTCTGTCAAAAGTATCCTTCCCCATTATGGGACTTTCTTTAGTTGTTTGTTCCTTCCCCGTTATGAGGGTCTTTCTTCTGTTATTTAGTTGATTTTGGGCTTGTCGGCTTGTATTGTTGAACTTCTTTAAATGATTGATTGTTCAGTTTGACATAATTTGACCCCAAAAAGAGGGAAAATATATGGTTGCGTTTAGCTTAGTTTTGGAATTGTGATTATCTTTTTGGAGTTGTGATTTGAGTGTGGAATTGCGAGTTAAGTTTTGAAAAGAAAAAATTTGTTTGGTTATAAGTTTTGAAAAAAGTTTTTAAATTTCGAATTTTGAAAAAAAAAATTTGAATTTTGAAAAGTTATATACATATATTTTGAACGAATAATTTTAAATAAAAAAAATTAGATACCATCAACAAATTCTGTAAAATCTTTTTTCATTCATTCATGTGTATTGTGTGTGTTCGAATTTTGTGTTGGTACAAGAACTGCAAGAACAAACACAGAAGGAAGATTGCACATTGCATAGCCACTGCGTCCACAGATATGATTATTGGGATCTAAGAAAAATTAGACAATAATAAGACATATAATAATAATCAAAACCTATAACTAATTAGGGCAGAAATCACATAAATTAGGGTACAAAAAACTGAACATAAAACCAAAACCAATTACGACACATAAATTATAGAAATTAGGAGACAGTTTCCTCCATTAAAATGTGCGAAAAACACAGAGATGGTGAGCACTCACCACTGGCTGACGCTGGACGCCGAAGAAGCAAATAATAAGAGAAAAACGTTCTCTTCTCTGGAATTCTATAATTTATTTTTTTTTTGGTTTCAATTTCGACCTACAAGTTTATTATCGTGTATACATATATATGTGTGTGTGTGTGTGTGTGTAAAACTACAGTAGTTGAGTCGTGCGTGTTAATTTTTTTTTTTTAAATATTTGATAGAATATAAAAGAATGATTTTAATTATTTATTTTAATAATATTAATTTTATTATTCTATAAAATTGTTATTTAAATATTTATATGTATTAATTTTAGTTAAATTATTTGTGTATTTTGATAATTTTAATTTTATTGTATTATAAAAATGTAATTATCATATAATAATTTTGTATGATATATATTAAGTTATAAAATAGTAAAATAAATACTCATTTCGATATTAAAAATAATACTTTTATATTCATTTAGAAAAAATAAAAATATATATAAATAGAAATTATATAAAATTTATTTAAAAAATTAAATATAAATATCTTATAATTAGATTATCATATAATGATTTTATATGATATATATGTATATATTAATATGTAAGATTGTAAAATAAACACTCTTAATTAAATTAAAATATCAATTATATAAAAAAATTCAATAATGACTAATTAAAAAAGAATCACATAACAATATCTAAACTCAAAAAAACATAATGAAAATATCCAAACAATATATACATCTTAGTGTGTAATCATTTGTAATATGATGTCAAAATATAAAAGAATTTACTGTTGTGCAGGTTTTTCCTTGAGAGTATTACTGTTGTGCAGGTTTTTCCTCTTGTAAGTTGTAATTATATAAAATAATGTAGGAAATGAAATATAATTTTATATATAGAATTACTATAAAATTTAAACAACAAATCCATAATATAAAATAATATAGAATTGGTATTGAGTATAGAATACTGCATGGGAAAATAAAAAAAAATTAAAAAAAAAGGGGCAATTTAGTATTAAAAAAAATCCTAATACATTTGAAAGAATTAAGAAGAAAAGCGTGAAACGTAAAATTGATATTGGGTTTGTGGATTATCTCAATTTACCATGGAAATATATATGGAAAAGAAATATTTTTCAAATAGAGTTTATATAAAGTTAGTATAATTTAAATTAGTTTTAAATTTGTGTAGAACTCTATATGTAATTGAGAAAATACATACTAACATGGTTCTCTTAAAAAAAAGTAAGTCTTTATAATGTGCTACATAAGTATATGAAAAACAGCACTTTTAATAATATACACCCGTGCGATGCACGGCAATTTATTTTTAAAATAAAAAATTAATTTTGAGTCTTGATACTTTATGTGTAAAAAAATTTAACAATTGAAAGTCAAATAAAATAAATTTGTTAATGATTGATGAAAATTTTTCCATTATGTGTGATGTTATGTAAAGGCTCCTAAAAATAGTTCTTTCAAAGTTATAATAAAAAAATAATTAAAAAAAAAGTATATTTTCAACCGGAAATCAAATCCTCCATTGTGTTAATCAACTTTATCAAAAATCATAAATTTCACTTATATCAATTTTTATTTTTATTTTTTTGAAAAAGATAAAAACAACGAAAAATTCTATAATATACAAATTATAACTTGGTTATAACTCATAGAGTATTATATTATGATATGTATTACAAAATAATAAAATTAATTTTAATTATTCATTTTAATAATATTAGCCTTATCGTTCTATAAAAGTGTTATTTGAATACTTATGTATAATAAATTTAGTTAAATTATTTGTTTATTTTGATAATTTTAGCTCTATTGTGCTATAAATGTTTAATTATTATATAATGATTTTTTATTATATATATTAAATTATAAGATAGTAAAATGAACACTCATTTTGATGTTAAAAATAATAGTTAAATTAGAAAAAGAATTAGTAATATAAAACTAAAAGTGATTCTAATTATCTAATTTTATTTTTATTTTTATATTTATTTGAAAAATAAAAATATGTATAAATAGATCTACACAAATTATTTAAAGATTAAATACAAATATGTTGTGATTGGATTAAGAAAAAAAAAATACATAAATTAATTATGTAGAGTATTTATTTTTTCTTTAATATTATTTTTAAATTATTCATACATATTGTATATAGGTATACAAAATTTAAACTAAATATAAATATTTTGTAATAAGTAATTTTATGTTAAATAAAAAATTAAATATAAATTATTATTAAGGGATCAATAATATAGACAAAAAATATATAATATAAAAAAAAATTAATTTGATCACTGTGATGTATATAATTAAGCACATTATGTCTTATTTATTTATTTATTTGTATATTGAGATAATTATTTTTTTACTATCATAATAATTAAATTAAAATATCAACTATGTAAAAGAAATCTGATAACGATAAAACTAAATGCACGATGAAAAATATATAGAAAATAAGTATTTCTCAAATAAAGTTTTATATAAAATTGGTTATCATATTTTTGGTTAATAATAAAAAAATTTGACATGACACATTGATACGACATAAATCGGACATGGATCGAAAATGACACTAACATGAAATAATAAAAATATAAAAATATAACACAAAAATATAAATTAAATATATATATAATTGTATTAAATTAAAACACAAAAAAAGAAATATTCATTTGATAATTTCAACCTTTCATACTAATTATAAACGAACCGAACACAAATTGAAAATGATACAACACGATATCATAAAATAATAAACATATAAAAATATAACACAAAATATAAATTAAATAAATATATATAATAATTTTAAATTATATTAAATTATAACACACACACACACACAAAAACATTAACCTTTTGTGCTACAAACACTACGCCAAAATTGGGCTTTAGCGGCAGTTTTTCACCGCCGTTAAAGGCTGTAAAACCGCCGTTAAAGGCTTTAACGGCGGTTTTGTTACCGCCGTTTATGCGCGTGTCGGAAAAAATACAACTATCATAAAAAGGTAAATTACCGTCGTTAAAAGTCGACCAAAAACGGCGGTAATATAAGACCAAAAACGGCGGTTCTTTACCGTCGTAAATAGGTTCAAATTTTTCAAAAAATAATTCTTTCTTCTTGCACTCCCCAAGTCTTGAACCCTCAACCTCTCATCCACCCACACCAACCACTCCACCACAGCCACTCTTCATGAAATATATTTCTTAAATAAATATTTAAACATTACTTTTACTTTGTTGTAGATGGTCATGTTCAACTCTAGCCGCGCGTGGTCACCACTCACCGAAGCTCCGCCGACAAAGACCGCCATCATTAACGGCGGTAATTAGAGGGCTTTAGCGGCGGTTTCATTACCGCCGTTTAAAAATGACTTTAGCGGCGGTTTTTTAACGACGGTTTCATTACCGCCGTTAAAGGGTCATTACCGACGGTTTTGTTAACGGCGATAACGAAAACCGCCGTTAAAGATACATTAACGGCGGCATTAACGGCGGTTTCGTTACCGCCGTTAATAGTATCTTTAAACGAAGGTAACGAAACCGCCGTTAATACTCTGTTTTGGCGTAGTGAAAAATATAACTTAAATAAATATATATAATAAATTTATATGATATTAAATTATAGGTTTGAGCCCTAAACAGAACTAAAGGAATTTACAGAAAAAAGTATAAACGCACAACTTTATATAGAATATATATATATATGTACGGGGAGCAAATATTCCGGCAAGCCCGTACTCCTTTCTCCCAAGCTCCGTTTCTGTCCGATCACCTGCGAGCACAACGGCGATGAGCAACCCAGCGGTGTGTGGCCAGAAAATCCCTCCGACGATCAAGTTAGCATACACCTTGGGATAGAGAGAGAAAGAGGAGACAGTGCAGATATTTCTTACAAAAACGTCCGTGTTCAATATGGGGGGCGTAGACATGCTTATATACCCTCTGCGCCCCAAATCTACTCCCAGTGATCTCTCGACACGTGGCTCTGCTATCCCATCTGTCAGCACAAACCTTGCTGAATATCACCTAACCCAACTGCCTGCCCACTCTACTGGGAGCTCGGCAGCCGAGCTGCACCATCTCGGCTGTCAACGGCCATGCTGTGCTTCATGCCTAAGTATTCCAATAGCTAAGCTCAACGAGGACCGAGCTCGGCTGCATCCCGGCATAGCCGAGCTCGGGACAGCTCATGCTGGTTTGCCGTCGGCCTTACTGCCGAGCAAACACAAGTAGCTCAGTCCAACCACGCCTTTCCTGGCGTTGGACAAATTGCTTGACCGGCCTCGATACCATGAAGCTATGTAGCTCAGTCAAACCACGCCTTGCATTAACCGAGCAGGTTCTTTCAAGACAGGGCCGCACTACCTCGGCCCAACCCTCAATCCAGATCATAAATCTCCCTCTCAATTGCCCCTTAATTCCGTCCACGTAAGCGTGACTGGGATTACCCATCCTGACCGGGGTAACATCTCCTTGGTCCTCGGTTTACCAATCGTTGACCGGGCTGACTGACATGCTTGTCTTCAACATACTATCTCTTGACTTGCTCGGTTGATGCCTCATCTGACCTTCCTGTCTCTTCAACTCTGACGCTGCCATTAATGGGGACACGTGTCATTCTCCCATTGGCCCTCGAGCGGCCAACCCAACCGTCCGTTGGCATTCAAATTTTTGGCGGTTTTTCTTCCTTATAAGCATGCCTAGCTTCCTTCATTTCATTCTTCTTGCTTCTCATTTCTCTTCGATGACCCAGAGCTTGTGCCATTCCTCCGTTGCCATTCCTCAACTTGTGTTCGAAGAAGCAGCCTCTGCCCTTCAAAGGTATGACCCCCAACTCCTCTTTTGCTGTTATTTCATCTAGTATTTCGCACATTAGGGCACTAAACACGTAGTTTTTAGGACATAGACACCCAAAATCATCCCAAACCCTTAAGTGTTCATGGTGTTCTTCATTTTCTTTGATGAACATTGAAGATCTGGGGTGGACTGGGCTCCAGGTCTTCTTTTGATCCAAAAAATCACTCCGACCGAGCAAATAACTTGTTTGCCTCAACCTTAGCAAAAACCGGGATAGCAAAAGGACTTGGCCGCTCGACCGGGCTAACATCTGGTCCGCTTGGGCGACCGAGCTCCTTGGTTAGCCTTTACGACCGAGGTGGTTTGGCACTCTTCATGACCGAGCTAAAGTCAAGCTCGCTTTGCGCGACCGCGCTCCCTCTTACACTTGCCATCCTTTTCCTGCAGAGTTCAAGGGGACCACTGACCATTACCGAGGCTCTCAAAGACCGAGCAACCATCAATCACCAGACAGTGCCAAACCTCCTCAGCCGAGCTAACTTAGCCGGTTTCACATGGGGAAATTTCGCTTCCTCGTCGATACTCCGGCTGCGCTGGCCGCGTTCAGGGAGGAGTACGGTATCCCGGCCGACGTCCACCTTGAGCTTGCAAAAATTGAAACAACGCCTTAGGGTAGATTAGAACAGTGCCCCTTCACCGTGCTGTCTATCATCGAAGGAGGCCTCCGCTTCCCGGTCAACCCATTGATGACCGAATTTCTGCGCCGGACTAGGCTTGCACCCACACAAGTATCAACAAACACTTACCGCATTATCAACGGCGTCCACGAGCTAAACAATCGGTTAGGCACCAACTTAGGTTTAGCCGAGATACTGAGGCAATACACACTTGGGCACATCGGCGATGGCCTCGCTTATTATTTAAAAATCCGACCGGGCAAAGAAAAACTAGTGACCGGCACCCCAGATAAAGACTTACACGACGATGACTTTTTCTGCGTGTCTGGCAACTATGAAACAGCCGACGTACCGGGCTGGTCAATTAGCAAGAACTTCGGTTCCACAAGTAAGCCGCGCTAATTTGCTCGGCCAGTTGCCTTTCTCCAATATTCTGTACTTAACATTTTTCCTATTTCCTTTGCAGCTATTCAAGCCCTGCAAGCCAACTACCAATATCCCAACGTAGAAGCCATCCGGACCGTGCTCCGCTACCACCACCGGGATTGTAACGAGCTGCTCGGCTACACTCCAACTTATAGATATTCAGCTCCACGCCGGAGCAAAGTGACAGACTTTCTCCGTGCTCCATCACCTCCTCCAGACCCAACTCTACCGGAGGTGCCGCTAATCCAGTTGACCGAAGAACAAGAGATGGCCAAATGAAGCCGCATCAAGAACCTCCTCACAGCCACTTCAGCCGAGATACCGAGCATCATCACCCACTCGCCAGCTACTGGTCAATCCAGCGGCCCCGTGGTTGCCTTGGCATCTCCAGCCGCTGGGCAAGCCAGACAAAAAACTCGCCGGGCTGGCAAAAGACCTCGCGCAGACCCATTGTAACAACCCTCACATTATTTACCGATTAATTACTGTTTACTGCTAAACTGAGACCGAATATGAAAAGTAATTGAACTAACTGAATTACTGAATTGACTGACTGAAATCTGAAACGGAATTGATTGCCTGTATCTGTTTGAAGTGCATTTTATCTGTTTGACTGTTTAATTATCTGTTTAGTTTTTATGCTTAAACTGCAAATTGAAGGCCTTATCGGCGGCCGAATCAGAAATTGATTGATGTGTTAGGATCATTGGAATTTATGTAAATTTATGGCATATTTATTTGAAAAGTGATTTGGTATGATTAAATTAGATTAAAATAAGTCAATGACAAGAGTTAGCTTAATTACCCTATCGCCATTGTGAGTGGGCCTTTGTTTATTAAAATATTTGAGCCTTTATACACTTAGGCAACATTTTGCTCAGCTCATTTCATGTTCATAGCCGACTATAGAGAGAGAGAGGGGAACTTGAGTTCATCTTATCATCTTGGCTTGAAACCTTGAAGAATTGGAGTGTAATTGGCAAATTGAGTCTCAAGACTAGTGATTAAAGACCTAGGTAAGGTAATTGAACCTCTCATTGTTGTCTTTAAGTTGTTTCTTGCATGGTTCATGTCTAATTGTAGAGCTAAGGCATGATTTAGTTCTAACATGTTGAATTGAAGCTCATTCCATGCATGCATGTTGGTATTGTTGAGGTTTAAGTTGATTTCATGGCTAAAGGTTACATGCATGTTCATATTTTTGGTTAAGTCCATGATTTCACCTTATCTTGAGAAGGCTTGGCTCACTAGAGCATCAAATTGAAGCTTTGAAATGATTTAAAGTCATGCATGTCATGTTTGAAGATTGTTCTTGAAATTGAGTTTTGTTTGAAACACCCTTGGGCTTTGATTTCTCAAATTGACCTTTGAAACATGTTGTTCTATGAGTTTACAAATGTTTTCCAGAAAATTAGCCCAAGAGGATCGAAATTTATGCATCAAAACATGATTTTGAACTTGGAGCTCAAATCTGGATTTTCCAGATTTTGGTCTTCCGCTCGAGCGGGGAGAACGGCGCTCGAGCGAGAAATTCGTGCTCCCAGTACTTCGCACTGTTTTACAGTCCGTTCGAGCGGGGTAATTGGCGCTCGAGCGGGACCTTGTGTCTCACGCTCGAGCGGCTATCGAACGCCCTATCGAGCGTGATTTTCACCCATCTAGTACTTTTGACTGTTTTGCAGACCGCTCGAGCGTGGAAAGTGACGCTCGAGCGGGAACCTTCGTCTGCATGACCGCTCGAGCGGCTTAACCTACGCTCGAGCGGGGCTCTGTTTTTCTGGAAATTCTGAAAATATTTTCTAGGTGCATCTTTGCATCCTCATCCCATCCTAGGCATTCTTAGGCCTAGTTTAAGACATCGTAATGAGGATATAGATGTAGAACACACCGAGGCAAATTAGGGATTAAGTCATCATTATCTTTCCCAACTGTGTAGCTTAGTGTGTGTTCAATCTATATACTGTGTAGGGTTGGCATTCCGAGGAGACGCTCTAGCTTACTGTAGCCCAGAACTCTGTGAGTAACAATTGTGTAAAGATATGTCCAAAATGATTATCTTCTGAATACTGAACTGAACTGTTTACTGAACTGATATTGTTTACCGAATGAATGTATGTCCTATATTCTGAACTGTACTGTGGCATCCTTAGCACCTACTGTTTACTGTTACTGTTACAGAGATCTCTGTCGGTTCCCTCGTGGAACCACTACTGTTTACTGATTGATGGCCATCATTACTGTTCGGTCTTTAAGACCTACTGCTTACTGTATAGTCATGCTAATGGATGTACCACATATGACTGATTGACTGAAGGACTGAAATACTGATTTAATGAACTGTTTTCATTACTGTAAGGACATTCATTCTTAACCTCTTTACGCATTATGTTATTCACTGGGTTTTAGCTCACTGCTCATATATATATGTAGGTGTACAGGCACCGGACCAATGCTAGAAGCGTCGGGGTAAACTCCAGTTTTGTCAAGCCAACCACTGTGCCTCACTGCGAGGTTCCGAGCCTGCCAAACTAAGGCTTAGGGGTGTTTTAGTTTTCCCCCTTCTGTACTGTTTTGTTTACTGTATGGACTTAACGTTTTTGCACTGTACTGTTTATCAGGGATAAAATCCCTGTTCTGACTGGTTGTATATTATACGCATACTGTTTCGTACGGTTCTGAATAAATGTATGAAAAATCTTTTTGGCATACAGACTGTCACAGCTCATTGGACATTGTTTATTTACTGTATTGGCTTCCGCCAAGCCCCTGTACTCTGTATTACTGTATTACTGTTAAGCAGGCCTTCGGTAATCTAGGATTACTGGCCGGTTACGGTGCTAAACCCATAGGAGCAGGTTTGGGTCGTGACACCCATCTGCCGAGCTGGTTGCCGAGCTAACCACCGAGCAACCCGCCGTCACCGCTGACCCCACTCCACCATGGCGACCGCAGCTAAAGCACCGGGGTAAAGACATCCCGGCGAACGCATCCGTCAAGGGCGATAAGGAGCACTTGCTCGCCTTCGACCTTTCAAAAACCCTTCTGCTGCCGAGCAACGTGGTTGGTAGCGACCACGTCCCTGACACCCGGTTGGTGAAATCAGCCGTGAAGTCCATGACCAGGGTAAGAATCTCAATCTTCTACTGAAATTTTTCCAAGTGTTTGCACGGTTTCTTCTCTGATCAAATTTTCTTCTTGCAGGCCATCCAAAAGCAACACTTGGTCATGGAGCGCATCCATCGACTGCGGCAAAAGGCAAATGACACCGCCAGCCAAGTCCAAAGCCTTCAAATCGAGCTTGGCCGAGCAAAGTCCTCACTTCAAATCGCCAATTCTGACAACAACAGGTTGCTCGGCCAGCTTGACGAAGCCGAGAAGAAGAGGGATGAGTTCCAGGCCGAGCTGGATGCACTCAAGAAGTCAAGGGAGAAGGAGTGCGAAGATGCCAACAACGCCGGCTTCAAGGAAGCCGAGGACAGCTACAAGAAGCAGGTCTTCGCAACTCAAGACATTTATTTCAAAGCGGGCTGGAAGTCTGCCTGCGAACATCTCGGTCAAGGTCCTGATACCGACGTGTTTGCCACTCCGCCGCCTGCCTTCCTACCGACCTATCTCGTGCCATATGCCAACGACGTCTTCAGCGTGTTGCAGGCTGAGGCCGAGGAAGGTCTTGAAGAAGAAGCCAAGGCAGATGCTGAGGGAGAGGACCACCAAGAGCAGAAGCAGCCCGGCCGAACTGAGCCCGGTGCCCAAGACCAATCTCCAATGGTCAACTTGGAGGCAACCGAGGATGAATTCACCAACCTTTCCCCCTTAGCTTAGTTTTCTTTTTTCTTTGCTTTTTGTTTTGCACATGTAACCGGGCTGTCTGCCCCACCTTTTGTACTTCTTTTTACATTAATGAGAAAGATCTAGTTTTACCAAGTGTTTGCACGGTCCTAAAGCTGAGTAACGTCAACCAGACAAAATATCTCGGCAAGACAAATCTCATTAATTAACTCATATAACCGGACTAAACCATCTCGGTAGTACACCCAGAGTTGAGCAAAACATCAAGTCTTTCAACCGGAATCAACATCTCGGTTGGGAATACCTAAGTTCAACAAAACATCAACTTTTCAACCAGAGTAAACATCTCGGTTGAGACGAACTAAGTTGAACAAACATCAACTTTTCAACCGGAATAAACCATCTCAGTTGAGAATACCTAAATTGAACAAAACATCAACTCTGTCAACCAGAAAAAACCATCTCGGTTGAGAATACCTAAGTTGAACAAAACATCAACTCTTTCAACCGGAATAAACCATCTCGGTTTGATCTTCGAAGCTGAGCAAATCAGACCCAATTGACCGGAATAAACCATCTCGGTTTGATCTTCGAAGAAGAGACACTTTTATATATTGACAAAAAGAATTACATTCTGAAGTGTAAGGCAAAAAATTCCTTTGCACAAAAAGAAAGCAAAAGCTAGAAATAATACAGTTTGAGGTTAGCCGCATTCCATGGCCGGGGTATTGCTCTACCTTCCAAGTCCTCCAAGTGGTATGCCCCCTTGCCCGCCAAACTGGTTATCTTGTAGGGTCCTTCCCAATTTGCCCCTAGCTTGCCTTCACCTGGCACCAGGGTATTGCTCATGACTTTCCTCAAGACCCAATCACCTACTTTGAACGATCTGAGGTGCACCGTTTTGTTGTATTTCCTTGAAAGCTCTTGTTGATAAGCGGCCACGTGGATGAGAGCTTTTTCCTGACGCTCTTCCACTAGATCCAGTTCCAGGGCAATGGCCTCGGCGTTCAGCTCGGGCTCAAAACTTTCGCTTCTGAGGGTGGGCATGCCAACTTCCAAAGGTATGACCGCCTCCATGCCATAAGCCAAAGCAAATGGGGTTTCCCCAGTAGACCGCCGCGGGGTTGTTCGGTATGCCCAAAGGACACTGGGAAGTTCCTCAGCCCACTTTCCTTTGGCTTTCTCAAGCCTCTTCTTCAGTCCATCAAGAATGGTCTTGTTCGAAGCCTCGGCTTGACCGTTGGACTGCGGGTAAGCCGGAGTAGAGTTGTAGAATTCGATCTTCAAATCTTCACAGAACCCCCTGAATAGGCGACCGTCAAACTGGGTGCTGTTATCAGAGATCAGAATTTTGGGGACGCCAAACCGCGTGACCACATTCTGCCAGACAAACCGCTTCACGTCTTTCTCCTTGATTGTTGCCAAAGGCTCAGCTTCAACCCATTTGGTGAAGTAGTCGGTGGCCGCGATGAAAAACTTCTGGTTGCCTAGTGCTGTTGGGAGCGGCCCCACGATATTTAGCCCCCACATCGCAAAGGGCCAAGGGCTAGTGAGGAGAAGAAGTTCCCTGGCCGGCTGGTGGATCTGATGAGCAAACTTCTGGCACTTCTCAGTTGTAACGCCCTCAAAATAATACATAAAACCCATCACTCTAGACATGCATTGATATAAGAGAAATCAACCATTTCTATTCATTAAATCATTTCTTACAACAGTATTACATGTTAACAACAAAAGCAAATGCCCTATGGGCTTACAGCTTTCCAAGTCAACACTTGGTTACACAAAAGAAGAGTACTAACTCTATACAAAAGAAGCCCTTGGCTTGATATACATGTAATACAACAAAATAATCAAAAAGGAGTCTTCAACTCCCATATCCATCCAAGCTATGTCCTTGGAGGTGGCATGCTACCTGTACCTAAAAATAATGTCCCATATAGGGTGAGCCAACGCCCAGTAGAGATATGCTAAACACAGTATGAGCAATAACTAAGACATTAGCAATTGATAAATGTTTAATTCCATAGATCAATTCATAACCCATTTCCATTACAAGACCACTATGTTCATGTTTCATCTCATTTTCCATTTCTTATCAATTTCACAATTTACATCAACGGCTCAGAACCTGGCCAACCACTCATATGAGACAGTGACTCATATTAAACGTTTCCCATTTTACAATAGATAAACATACTAGTTGTATCAACATCTCAACAGATAAGCATACAAGCTGTATCCACATCTCAACAGATAAGCATACAAGCTGTATCCACATCTCAACAGATAAGCATATTAGCTATATCAGCACTTCCATAGATAAGCATATGAGCTATATCAACACAATAACTGACAAGCATATGAGCTGTATCAGTGGAGTCCATCCCCTATCTCCTCCTAAACAACATCCGGTTTAGAGGTTCATCCCATATCTTCCCCTAAACCGTGGAGTACATCCCCTATCTCCTCCCACACATACAACGTATATACACATAGGTCATATACACAATCAAACAATACATAACATTAATGTATTCTATCAACTGTCATACTCTGTGACATATCCAATTGATTAGTTTTAGTTTGCCTAATCATCATGCATTGTCTACAACAATCAAAACTACCCTCCACCGGTAGCCCAAGCAATTATTTCTAAACAGATAATAAAAGCTCCAACAGATATAATATCAATGTTTTCAAAAGTGAGCGATTAACAAATCCAACTCCACCATTTCACAATATAATGAGTCAATTTCATTATTTCCAACTCAATTCCATAAATCCACAACTTTTTCAAATTAATTATACCAATTAATTTATACAACAAATTAGGGCTTTTTCCCCCAACTCTCAATATTAACCCAAAGGTTCAAATATCAACAACCAACCTCAATATCATTATTTTGAAACCCAAAATATACATTTTAGACTCAAAACAATAAAATCCCTTTTTAACATTTTGAAACCCTAAGTCCCAAAATTACCCAACTTCAACACTTTATCAAAACAACTAAAAATCTATGTCAAAGACCATAAGAGTGAGTAGGAATCCCTACCTCAAAAGTTGACACCCAACGAAGGAGATGAAGAAAACGAAAATGCTCCAAATCACAACTTTCTTGGATCAAAAGATAGCCCTCGACAATCAACAACTTTTTTGTAAAGGCCAAAGGTGAGAAAACAACTCCTACTAGATCAATACCTAGAGAGAAGGCAAGGTTCTAGAGAGAGAGACTCAACAATGGAGTTTTGGAAAAGTAAAAGAGAGAGAGTGAATGCAAAAACTGATTTGAAAAAGCCTATCTGCCTTCTGTTATACGACATTCCCGCTCGAGCGGAAAACACAACGCTCGAGCGTAAAGAACAAAAAACTAGGTCCGCTCGAGCGCAAGAAGGCTCGCTCGAGCGCCAAGACACAAGAATAAAGTACATCCGCTCGAGCGTGAAAAACTAGTCCGCTCGAGCGCAATTTTTCCCCTTCTAGAACTTACACCAGAAATGTACTACCCGCTCGAGCGCCAACAATCCCGCTCAAGCGCGACCCGTTCGAGCGTAAAAAAACCCACTCGAGCGTGAAAAACATACCTGCAGAAGTTTTGCAGGGGCACGAAATACTGGGAGTGTGTAAACCCCGCTCGAGCGCAATAAGGTCCGCTCGAGTGTACAACCAAAAACCAAACCCCGCTCGAGCACAGAATAACCCGCTCGAGCGTAACACCAAAAACCTGGGCAACAAGATTTGAGACTTAGGCTCAACCAACCTGTAACACACCTGCCCAAAACATCTCAAAACTCAAACAAATGGAATTAAAGGATGGCAACAAGGTAGACACAACTACCAACTCCACGGAACTGAGTCCGGAGTACAACTGAACAGTAAAGGGAATACCGGGACCGCTATATCTCACACTTGCGAACATACTTCTGTGCGTCAGCCTGTATGTACGACCACCAGTAGCCTTGTGAAATAGCTCGGTAGGCCAAGGACCTTCCCCCTATATGACTGCCACAAATGCCTCCGTGAATTTCACTCAAGAAGGCTTCCACGCTGCTCGGGTGCACACACTTCAGGTAGGGACCGGTGAAAGACTTCTTGTACAAAACGCCGGATGGAGAGAGCCAAAACCGCTCTGACTTCACCCGCACTTTATGTGCTTCCTTCTTGTCGGCTGGAAGGGTCCGTTCTCTGAGAAAAATGATGATAGGGTCCATCCAAGAGGGCCCTAGCTCGGCGCAGAGTACTTCTGTCTGCCCGGTTGCTTCAATGCTGGGTCTTGGAAGGAATTCAATCAAAAGAGGGTTAGGAGATGAGCTATCGACCATGGAAGCCAGTCCGGCCAACTCATCCGCTCGGTCATTTTCTTCTCGGCCGATTTGTTGGACCCTGATGGCCTGAAATCGCTTGATGTGGTCCCTGACCAGTGCTTGGTACTTCACCATTCTGTCATCCTTTGCTTCGTATACCCCAGAAACTTAGTTAACCACAAGCTGGGAATCACTGTAAACCATTAGCTCGGATGTTTGCATCTGAAGCGCGCTCCTGAGCCCGGCCAACAGCGCCTCGTACTCGGCCTCGTTGTTGGATGCTGGGAAGCCAAGTGTGATAGAGTGTTCAATAATCAGACCATCCGGTGAGATCAGAACTATACCTAGCCCGGCACCGTGACGGTTCGAGGCTCCATCAACAAAAAGTTTCCACATCTCCCCCACAAAGAGCTTCCAGCATTCTGAGGGGTCTTGAGAGGCTTGGAGGTTGATGGGATCATGGCTGTTCGGCTGTTTGGTTCCAAGCTCTGTGCTGAGCGGCTCCACTGCAACCCCCCTTGGCGATTCGGCACCGGACTCGGCAAGTTGATTCGTAATGCCCAAGTCCATAGGCGAATCGCCATGTTGCGGTATTATGCCGGCTGCAGTCTCTGTGCTGAGTGGTTCCACTTCTTCCCCCCTAGATGATGCGGTACCGGACAGAGCAGGTTGATCGGTGTTACCCAACTCTGCCATCGCATCGCCGGGTTATAGAATCGTACTAACTGAAGGTGCTTCGGCGGGGCGCGCAAGTTCCGCGTTGCCAATACCGCCAAGCTGTTGTATTTCGGTAGGGCTTGCATTCTCCTCATCTGCCGCGGCAATATCGACCGGGCATACCGGATGAGTTCCAGGTGAAAACTCGACGACGAAATCGGCTAAGGTCTGGGCTTTTACAGCAGTGCACGACTAGAACTTCACATCAAACTGTCCCAGTTCGACCGCCCACTTGAGAATTCTACCGGAAAAGTCCGCCCGTTCGAACAAAGCTTTAAGGGGGAACTCGGTCAGAACGATGATGGTATAGGCGTGGAAATAGTGTGCCAACTTCCTCGAAGCCATCATCAATGCCAACGCAAGCTTTTCCAACGGCAAATATCTCGACTCTGCCGGCAACAAGGTTTTACTGACGTAGAAGATTGGGAGGTGCTTAATCCCTTTAGCTCGGACAAGCACTGCACTGACTGCATGTTGTGAAACGGCCAGGTAAAGGTAGAGTTCCTCGCCGGGCTTCGGTGTAACCAATATTGGCGCCGAAGACAGATACTCCTTGAGCTCGGCTAAAGCCCGGTCACACTCTTCGTCCCACGAGAACTTTGATTTCAATGCCTGAAAGAAAGGGCGGCAACGATCTGATGACCGGCTTATAAATCAATTAAGCGCGGCGGCCATTCCAGCCAGATGCTGCACGTCCTTAGCCGAACTAGGCTGTTTCAACTCTTGTACGGCTCTGATCTGTGTGGGGTCTGCTTCGATACCTCGGTTCGAGACTAGGAATCCCAAAAATTTTCCGGATCCCACGCCAAAGGCACACTTAGACGCATTCAGGCGTAGCTTGTGTTTTTTGAGAATGGCGAACATCTCGGCTAAGTCGGACAAATGGTCTGCTTGATGCCGGCTTTTAACCACCATATCATTAATGTAAGCCTCCATTGTCCGGCCCAGCAGAGGGGCAAACATCTTGGTCACCATCCTCTGAAAAGTTACCCCGGCGTTCTTTAAACCAAAAGGCATGACTCGGTAGCAGAAGAGTCCCCTAGGAGTCGTAAAGGAGGTGATTTCTCGGTCGGGCCCATGCATGGCAATCTGATGGTAGCCGCGGTAGGCATCTAAGAAACTAAGCCTGTTATGCCCAGCCGTCAAGTCCACAAGCTGGTCAATTCTAGGCAGTGGGAAACAGTCTTTCGGACATGCTCGGTTGACTATCTTGTAATCGACACAAACTCGCCATTTCCCATTCTTCTTGGGCACCACTACTGCATTGGAAATCCACCGAGGGTAGTGCACTTTTTGAATTGCGCGTGCCTCAAGCAAGTTTTTCACTTCCTCAGCAACTACCTCGGCGTGATGCAGCGCTGATCTCCTTGTTCGCTGAATGACTGGCTTTGCCCCGGGGAAGACATTGAGGTGATGGCAGATAAAACTTGGATCGAGGCCGGGCATGTCGTAAGGCGACCATGCGAAGACCTCGATGTTAGCCATCAAAAACTCAACCATTTCGGTCCTTTCTTGGGCAGTCAGGCTGGAGCCGAGCAAGAAGAACTTGTCCGAATGCTCTGTATCAATTCGCACCTCCACCAATTCCTCAACGGCTTTGTCCTCGGCCCTGGTGCCCACATCGTCAAGAACTCCCCGGTCTTCCGGTCCTTCTATCATTTGAACGAAGCCTTTGGCAGCCCGGCTCCCGTTGACCGCCACGAAGCACTGTTTTGACATGACTTGATCTCCCCAAATCTCATCACCTGATGGTAGGTCGATGCCACGGCTTGCATCGCGTGAAGCCATCCCCTTCCAAGGATCAGGTTATAAGTAGATGGTACGTGCTACACCTAGAACTCCACTTGTTTGACCACGGATCCCGCTTTGACCGGCAGGATACTCTTTCCCAAAGGCCATTCTGGTTGCGAGTTGAAACCAACCAGTGGCGAAGTTGCTGGGGCCAAATCCGTATCTCGGAGCTTGAGCTGTTTGAAAGCGTCGTAGTACATGATCTCGACCGAGCTTCCCTGATCGATTAAGATTCGTTTGACATCAAATTCCTTGACGCGGAGTGTAACCACTAGGGCGTCGTTGTGTGGCATCTGAACGCGCTCTAGGTCTCTTGAGGAGAAACTGATCACATCTTTCTCTTCGGTCTTCCCCCCTCTTGATCGCAGGCTGAACCGACAAAACTTCCCTCATGTGCTCTGCCTTCTTGATCATACCTCGGAGCTCGCATACACGCGCCGGTTCCACTATGCCGTGGATGACATTAACAACCCCTTGTGGAGGCGCATCTCGGTCATCCAGTCCCCGCGGGTCAACCGGAGCCTGATTTACCTTCACGCCTCCATCAATGTAAAGGTTCAGGTGTCCGGCTGCAACTAGCTCTTCCAAGTGTTGCCTCAAAGGCAAACAATCCTCTGTCCGGTGGCCGCGCTCCCGGTGAAACGTGCAACGATACCGCGGATTGAAGCCCTTCTGATCGTCGCCCAACTTAGCTGGAAATCGGACATACTCCTCGTCTCGGATTTCACTAAGTATGCGATAGATTGGAATCTTGAAGACCGTGGTGATGCCCGTCCTGGCCTTCAACCTTCTGTTTGCATCGGCCACGTCATCTCGGGGGTAGTCATCCCGGTCATTCCGACGTCCCCTTCCCCGGTTCTTGCGATTCGAGCCACGGTCCGATTCCTCAGCGCGGTCACTTGACCGGCTGGACTCTTGCCCAACTGCGCACTTTGCCAGCTGACCTCTTGTCTGTTACTACCGGAATCGCCTTCGCGGTAGATGCCAAAGCGTCATCCTCTACTCGGATGTGCTCATTAATACGCTGCATAAGCTGGCCCATGGATGTCGACTGGTGCATGGTAAACGAGTCCCGCAGTCTATGTCCGACCGGGAGACTACGCTTGTATTGAGTGATTGCAAGGTTGACCGGGCAATCCAAGATCTCGTTGAAGGTCTCCCAATATCTGGAGTTGTACGCCTTCAATGTGTCACTCGGTTCCATCTTGACACTCAGTAGGTGATCAACTTCCTTTGGTGTTTTGGTGTTGGTTTTGAAGCGCGTCACAAAGGCTTCGGCCAACTGATGCCACCTCTCGATACTCCCCTCCGGCAACCTTTCAAACCATTTCAAGCCCAATTTGCCTAAACTTGACGAGAAGATAAGGCACATAAGTGCGTCATTCCGCCTATGTCCGGTCATAACCTGTCGGAAGTGGCTAACATGCATGTAGGGATCGGTCTTTCCATCGTAAAGTGTGAATTTAGGTTGGTGGAAGCCTGCCAGAAGTAGTGTTGTTTCTATCTCTAGGGAGAAAGGGGTGGCGCTCAGCCTCGCCAAGTCTGTGTCTACAAGGAGCGGTGCTGCTTGGCGGGGTGGAGGCATTCCGACCTCCTCGCTGGCGTGAACTCCGTAGGATAGCCGCTGGAACGCCGGCACCCTCTGAGCCTCCCGTCGACGAGCCCGTTCCTTTAAGACTGCCCGCAAATCCTCTGAACGAGCGGAATAAGAGTACCTCGACGTCGTCTCCGGACGTGAGGGCTGGTAAGTGCTATCTTGCGCGCTGGACTTCTCTGCACGCACATCGGAATCACCAACCTTGTAACTTCTGGTAATAGAAATGGACAGAGTGTGTCGCTGATTCTGACTGCCTGAACGGTGGGGTTGGGTGCGCTCACTGTGGTCTCCCACTCCAGCTACACCCTTCCCTTTGACATGCCGCTTCAGCTCCTCCATCTCTGTCGCCATTCGCCGGATGACGGCGTCTTAGTCCCGTAGCTTGTGTTCCAGACGTCTGGCGTGTGATTCTCTCCGTCGCCGATGACCGTCTAGGCTCCGTGAATGACCATAGCTCCTCCCGCGCGTCTCCCAACTGCCCTCCTGGGAATGTCTCCAAGTCCGCCATTGGAGGGATGGTGGGATGTCCTTCTCTCCGTCTGCCTGACTCCGGGGTAACTCCGTCGATGGCGGACAACGGAATCTCGTTGTTGTTCGCCATGAACGACGATCAGATGAGCCTGGAAGACAAGGTTTTGTCTGCAAAGATTCCCACAGACGGCGCCAATTGTACGGGGAGTAAATATTCCGGCAAGCCCGTACTCCTTTCTCCCAAGCTCCGTTTCTGTTCGATCACCTGCGAGCACAACGGTGGTGAGCAACCCGGCGGTGTATGGCCGGAAAACCCCTCCGACGATCAAGTTAGCATACACCTTGGGATAGAGAGAGAAAGAGGAGACAGTGCAAATATTTCTTACAAAAACGTCCGTGTTCAATGTGGGGGGCGCAGACATGCTTATATACACTCTGCACCCCAAATCTACTCCCAGTGATCTCTCGACACGTGGCTTTGCTATCCCATCTGTTAGCATAAACCTTGCTGAACATCACCTAACCCAACTGCCTGCCCACTCTACTGGGAGCTTGGCAGCCGAGCTGCACCATCTCGGCTGTCAACGGCCATGCTGTGCTTCATGCCTAAGTATTCCAATAGCTAAGCTCAACGAGGACCAAGCTCGGCTGCATCCCGGCATAGCCGAGCTCGGGACAGCTCATGCTGGTTTGCCGTCGGCCTTACTGCCGAGCAAACATAAGTAGCTCAGTCCAACCACGCCTTTCCTGGCGCTGGACAACTCGCTTGACCGGCCTCGATACCATGAAGCTATGTAGCTCGGTCAAACCACGCCTTGCATTAACCGAGCAGGTTTTTTCAAGACAGGGCCGCACTACCTCGGCCCAACCCTTGTTCGGCCCCAAATCTGTCCGGCCCAAATCTAGATCATAAATCTCCCTCTCAATATATATATATATATATTTTTTCTTGCTTTAAAAAAATATATAAAAAAAAAATCAACCTAGAAGCAAATAGAGAGAGAGAGAGAGAAAGAAGACTTACGGAGAAGAAAGACACTCCGTCTACATTCGAATAAAAAATTTAAAAATCGAACAATACAGATCTTCGAGCGATTGGTGATGGAGATGTGTTTCAGAGAGAGAAAGAGAGAGACGAAGAGAAGTTTGGGCAGTGGTGGAGGGAGTGAAAAAGGGAATTTAATAATTTGTACAGGTTTTCTGATTGTATAAAATGATATAGTGAAGATTTTCAAAATATACTCAGTGAGTAGTGATTGTATAGAATGATATAGGGAAGATTTTCAAAGTATAATCCATATAGGTTTTGTAGTTAGATTTTATGTAAAATTTGAATTGGATTTTTGAGTTTGTCTAGGTTTGTGAAAAGAGAGGAGCATTGTATAATTGAAATCGGGATTTGTGTGGGTTTGTTCAAAAGAGATAAAAAAAAACTACAAAAATAAAAAACAATATTTAAAAAAAAAAAAAAAGAGAGACTGACATGGCTCTCTTAAAACAAAAATATCTTATAATGTGTCATCTAAGTATGGGAAAAACACTATTTTTAATAATATATATATGATATATGATGTTTTCTCATTTCTTATGTGACACATTCTAAAGTTCTACATGACTTGTCTATTTATATATAAAGTTCTACATAAGCTCAATTTTAATTATAATAATCAATTTTATATGGATTCTATTTGATAAATACTTGTTTTTTTTTTTTATCGTATATTCAATTCTGTCGTTGTTAAATTTTTTTAATATAATTGATATTTTAATTTAATTATTATAATATTAGAAAAAGAATTCTCTCGATATACAAATAGATAAATAAATAAAACAGAATGTGCTTAATTATGTGTATCGCATTGATCAAATTATTTATATTTCATATTTTTTATTTGTCTTATTGATGCCTTAATATTAATTTATATTTAATTTTTTATTTCATATAAAATTATTTATTACAAAAAATTTATATTTAATTTAAATTTTATATACCTATATATACAATATGTATGAATAATTCAAAAATAATACCAAAGAAAAAATCAATATTCTACATAATTAATTTATATATTTCTTTCTTAATCCAATCACAACACATTTATATTTAATATTTTAAATAAATTTTGTGTAATTCTATTTCTATATTTTTTTCCAAATAAATAAAATAAAATAAAAAATTAGAATCACTTTTAGTTTTATATTATTAACTATCTTTCTAATTTAACTGTAATTTTTAATATCAAAATGAGTATTTATTTTGCTATCTTATAATTTAATATATATAATATAAGATCATTATATGATAATTACACTTTTATAACACAATAGAACTAAAATTATCAAAATAAACAAATAATTTAACTAAATTTATTATATATAAGTATTCAAGTAATACTTTTATAGAACGATAAGACTAAGCTTATAAAAATAAATAGTTTAAATTTAAATTTTATTTTAAATTAAAATTAATATTATTCTTTTATAACACATATCATAATATAATATATCATGAATTATAACCAAGTCATTACTTGCATATTATAGAATTTTTCATTTTTTTTTTCAGGAAAAAAATATTTTGATACAAGTGGAATTCATGATTTTAGGTAAATTTAATTAACACAAACGAAGATTTGATTTCAGGTTGAGAATATACATTTTTTTTAATAACTTTGAAATAAATTATTTTTATGAGTCTTTTATATGAAATCACACACAGTGACACAAATTTTCATTAACCATTAGGAAATATGTTTGTATTTGATTTTCAATTATTAAAATTTTTTACACATAAAATATTAAAACTCAAAATTATTATTTTTTATTTTAAAAATAAATTCTCTTGCATCGTATGGGCCACCTACTAATTATATAATATAAGCAAAGATGTTGGGTTGTTGTGAGATTGGAAATCTCAATCTAACTTCTTTTTTTTTATATTTTTTATACACATGTCATTTTGTGATTAATTTAAAATAATTTATATAAATTAAGTTAGTAATTTTAAAATCCTCTTAATCATTATCAATAATACATTAGTATTTTTTTTTCTTAATTTTGGTGACTTTAAAACATGCAAGGATGTAATTACTATTTTTAGTTTTAATGGTTATGGTATGAAATCTATCTCTATATCTATACTTCTATTTAGACTATTGTATAAAAATATTATTGGGTCAATAAATTTAAAACTTTTAATCCAAATTTTTTAAATAATAAAATACAAAAATACATGTATCATAAATTCCTTGGTTATTTCAGTTTAATTATAATTATTGATATTTTTAATTATTATGGTAATATATTTCAAATTTTATAATTATCGTCTTTCAAATTGTTAAATATGAGCTTTTTATGATATTGATATGAAAAATAAATCAAAATTTTAAACTATAATAGCAATGGAACACTCACCAAATTTAGCTTGTTTATAGTATAATAGTAAATATGAATTGATGCAATACATATTAATCATGGCCTATTAATGTTAGTTTTTAAATTTTATTATGCATAGTTTTTTTTTTTTTTTCAAATGTTACATTTAATTTTAAAAAAAATAATTCTTACAAACATTTTCTTTTTTAATTTTCAAAACTAAGAAATATATTTGACATAAAACTATTGGCACATCAAGCTATATATCTAATTTTACATCTTTTAAATGGAAAGTCCAAAATAAAATTTTATTCATAATTAAGCCACATGTTATTTGAAATTTGAAATTTTTGAATATTTAAAATTTAAAATGTGAAATGTAGTAATAAAATGGTGATTTTATGTGGTAGTATATGATGTAACACCATAAAAACAATAATTACATGTGTTATGTGACGCCCATCGAATATATGAGGTGTTACAGTAACATAGTTCCAAAATTTGATATAAAAATATGATTACATATTATTGTTCATTTTAAAAATCTACATATGAAATGTGAAAATTATCCTTTTAAGGTAAATCATAATAGACATTATCATCTAATGTTATTTGTAGTTGAATAACCTATACAATCTTGAATAATTTGGTCCCAAAATAAAAATAAAAATAAAAATAAAGCCTAGATTAGAGTTTTTATCAATAGACTAGACTTTAAACACAAAAATGATTCAATTAGAAAAGCCAAAAAAATAAGTTTGTGAGTTAACTCATTTACATTATTTTATATGCAAATATATTTTATTTATTTATTTGGCAGATTAATTTTAAAAGTGACATGTAATTCAAACAATAAGAATTGTTTTGGTGGATCCACACCAAGAAAAGTTATTTTATGGGTAAGTTGATATTCATAAATAGTTGAAAATGTATTTGTATAATTAATTTTCAATAATATGAAAACTAAATACATATATATATATTAATTTTAAAATTAAAAAAATATTGGTCTTAATGGTGGAGTCCGACCAAACGAATGGCTTTGGGCTGGGCTAGTGTTAGACTGGCCTAACTCAAGTCTGAATTTTTATTTTTATTTTTAAGGATTGACTTAACTATAATTGATCTGTTTGATAAGAGATCACACATTTATGCTTAACAATGTGAAGATTAATTTGAGGGGTAACTAAGAAAGGGACTATTTTCTTTGTTCTCTTTACTATTTTATTTTATAAATTAATTTTAATTGTTAACTATTTTTATTGAGTTTCACAAAGATAAAGGGTAAAAATTAATTGACATGATTTGATTTTCTATGTTATCAGATGAACATAAGATAAGTTATAATTACAAAATTTCATGGCATAATTTATTTATGTTTTACCATAAGTGTAATTTTTATAATTTATTCTATTTTTTACCTTCATGTTTTACTATTTATATTATAATACATTTCTGTTTTTAAAATATAGAACACACCATTGATAACAAGATTAAAATAATAATAATAATAATTGCAAATATTATGAAAATAATTAAAAGTTATTTGATTTTAAATCTCTTTTATTTCTACATTTTAAAATATTTTTTAATTATTTGTGTGATACCATGCATATTACAGGTGTAATATTAGTATAATTAAAAGGGAAAATTTTTGAGATCCCTTTTTGGGGAGACCCCCACCATAGTAATGTGAACCAATAATATGTTTGTATTGTATTTTTTTTTTTCTCTTTCTTACTTGAACCAATCACAAGTAAATGGGAATTGTAGAAGTGATGTGTTGTGGGATCTGAATCATTACTGAATTAAAAAACTAACTAATCAGCTATACTGGGTTCAATGTGAGTTAGACCGTACTACTATAATGTATTTGAAGATCTTTCTTTTTTTTTTTTTGAGCACAGGTATTTGAAGATCTTGGGAACCCTATTTTTTATCAAAATTGGGGCGTCCACAATTTTTTACTCTCTTGCGTCTAGTTAAGGTCGGTTTTGAGAACTTAAGATTAGCGAAGTAATCATTTAATAGCTATTATGGAGTGTTTTATATCAATTATGTAACTAAAATTTTTACATATAGGATATGTTTATTTTTGTTAGATAGTTAAGAAGTAAAAGTGATTTAGTATTGTGGGTGTTGATTTTCGACTACACAACCAAACAAGAAATTTAGCTGGAGAGTACCGGCAGAATAGATTAAGCCCACCAACCTGCAACAAGAAGATGAGAATCCGACGGCAGTTTGTCCATTGAGGGCACTCTGACGATCAAGTTAGTAACCTATATCTCTTACAGATAGCAAATAGTGCTTAAACTCACTAGAAAGAATCTACTGCTCACAGTATATCACACATACCTTAGACCCACGGAGGTGCCCTGCTTTTATAGCCAACACTGACCTGATCCCTGTAGAAATCTTGCTTCATGGGACTCTAACTCAATGCTCATCCTGAACCCTCAGTTAGATAAAGATAAACTCTCTTTGAGCCTTACCTTTATCCAGATTGGGATCCTCTCCTGTTTTAGGACTCTTGTCCCTTATCCGCTTATCTCAAATTCCAACATTTTCACAGATAACCTCGGCCTAGCCGAGATCATCTTGACAGTTCGACCAAACCACGTGGCACCTCGGTTGATACTTCGGCATCACCTTAGCCACGTGCTATTACTCACAAAATATGTCCCCACAACAGCCCCTTAGGTTCTATTATTTCGGCAACCTGAGATGATGGAACCTACAGCGTTTGTCCATATAGCATATCGGCTAAATTTCACTCTTCTCGTTGAAGGAGATCATGACTCGTCGGCTCATTATAACCAGGACTCAACTGTCCACTTTTCTAAGGATCAAGAACCAAGAATCAATTTCTTGAAGCATCTCTTTCGAGATCAGCTCTCTAGCCGAGGTTATAGCCTCATTATTTCAAGAATTTCAAGAGCGTTAACTGTGTATGAGTTGTCATGCACAGTCTTTCAACCGTCTCTTCCTTGCGTCCCTTTTTCATTGGTTCATACCTGACACGCGTTTTCAAGTAGCGTCGATTCTGCACACACTGCCTGACAGGTACGTTGTCCTAGGCATTTCATTATGGTTTGCCGCCTTTTCAAATTTTTAACAAAGCTCTTCCTTCTTTTTCCGTCCTTTCACTTTTGCAATTCACAATTTCCCTCATCTCTCAGACTTTCTCTCTCTAAATTTTTCCTGAACCACCATTTTCATACCTTCGAAGCTCTGCCCTTGCTCCGATTACCTCCCCCGGCGATCTTCTCACCATCTGTTTTCGATTGCCTACGTTGTCTGACTCTGGCAAGTACTGTTTCGGCGTCACTTCCTTGGCCCTGCTCCAGTGAGTTCTCTATTTTCTTCTTTCCATCTTTTACTGTCTTGTAAGCATGTCTTTGTTTTGTACAATATCTCTTGTTCATGGATTTGTGTTGCCCTGTATCTGTAGTTGCTTTTGTATTGCAATTAAATCCACACCTGTATTCATACTTTATTACAAACACATTCTTTCTCTTGGATTCGCTTTGTGCTGTTCTTGTTTGCCTCTGTGACTATACACATCATTCATGATTCTTGCACACACCTATGCTCTGTTCATAAACTTCTAATTCCTTCCATATTCTTGGATTGTTGCTTGTTTTCTTGATTCTGAATCATGCTTCTTTGTTCTGTTTTTCTTACTGTGTTTCCAGATTTTGCCTTTTGATTCTTGTTTCTGTGTAGACTAAGGTTTGGGATTTTGATTTAGAACCTTGTTCTTTAGGAAAACTAAAACAAAATCTTTCCTTGATCTCCAAAACCTTTACCCTAGTGCTCTCTAGGGTTTAGCCAAGGTCCCCAAAAATCTTCAACAAGCCTCTTTTAACAACAACTATTTCCAAACCCATCTTTAGCCGAGATAATGGATATGTTCAGGTGGAGGGTAAATACCCCAAAAAAACTAGAATATTTTAGGCGAGAGTTCTCTATTCCAGCCGATGTTCAGTTGAGGTTGGCTGAGGAGGAGGATTCCATTATGCCTGATGGAGAATCCATGCCCTTTCCTATAGTTGCGTTTATTGAGCGTGGACTTCAGTTTCCCCTAAACATCCTCTTTAGGGAAATCCTCCATTACTATAAGCTCAACCCTATGTAGTTAGCCATAAACTCATATAGGGTTATTAATGGCATTATCGAACTGGCCCGCCGATAAAAAGCTAGGATCACGCTAGCTGACATTCAGTTTTGTTACACCATGTGTTGCCTTAAATTGGACAAGGCCAACATATATTACCTTAAGCCCAGATTCACCGTCTACAAACTTATAGTCGACCTCCCAGATTCAAACAAGGGTGCAGGAGATGACTATTTGATCGTCTCGGGCAACTGGGAGTTTGCACTAGATAAAGATCTTCATCTCTTCCCACTATGCTGAGCAGTCTTTAGGGAAGATGAGGGTAAGGATTTAGTCATCCTGTAATTCCATTTCAAACCCGTATATTCATTTATTTGTACTAAATATCTACATCTTACTTTTGCAGTTCTTCCTCAACCAGCAAAGGACTTTCGCCAAACCTTTTTTCCCAGCAAAGATCTAAAAAGGCTGCTGGGTTTGTCAATTGAGAAACGAAAAGCTCCGCTTTTACTCAACTACGTTCCCACTTATAAGTCTGCACTCCCCGACATTCCCAGAAGCAGCAAATCTTCCCCATCTACTACAAATCCACCAGTTACTTCATCACATCGGCCTAACCAGGCCTCCTCTTCTAATCCAGTAGAGCTACCATCCACCTCTGCCCCTCAATTTATTCCACCCTCTCAGCATCGACGCTGACGTCACGCTCCACCGAACGCTTCTATCGGCAAAACCCAAAGTCGCAAACGACGAGATTCTGAGGAATCGACATATGACCCAGCAAACCCTCCAATCGCCTTGCCAGCAATCCATTTTGGCACCAGAGTCACCGTTACTACAACAGCCGACGAGATAGGCTGCAGCAAAGCCGCTATGGAGGACCTCCTAGCCAACTTTCCAAGAGTGGTTACTGTTCAATCTTCTCTATCAAAGTCCCAACCCAAACTAAAACCAAAGAGGGTGAAAAGGGCTAAGGCAAAGGCCCCAGTTACCCAAGTGGACACTGAAGACACCGTGCCGATCTCAAAACTTGCCGAGATCGAGAAGAGCTCTTCTACCGCCGAGAAAAGGCCTACCGAGGCTAAGTCATTCGACACTTCTTGGTCAAAGAAGGCAAGGTACGAAGTTGCTACAAGCCCAGCTACTTTCAAAGTTGATGAGCCATGGGCCCCTGCAATCATAATTAGGGACCGACCAATGAAGGCTGGTGATAGTGCCATCGACAGCATTGAGGTCGGCGCCGCTCTCTCCACAGTTGTGCTACTTCCAACTGATCTCAATCGCATGTCCGAGATTAGTGAATATGAAAATTTCACATTGATGATACAGCATTCAGTTCTTGTAAGTACCCGACACTTGTATCATTTTCGTTTTCCCACAAACACTCAACACTTTGAAATTTTACTAATTTGCTTGTTTCTTTACAAGCCATCCAGCACGCCTATTCCTTTGCCACGAAAGCTGAGGCTTTCAAACAAGAGTTGGTGCACAAGACCTAGGAAGCTGTTGGCTTCCTCTCTTCTCTAAACAACGCCGAGGCCAAGATCAAAGTTTTGTTGGATCAAGCCAAGGCAGCCAGACGAGCTTAAGACCAGGTCGAGAAAAAAGCTAAGGCGGCCGAGGCTGTAGCTAAGGTACTTAAGTCTGAGATCAAGGATGCCGATGCCAAAACTGCCAAGGCCAAGGTGGAGCTCCAAGAAACCCTGGCTACAAAAAAGGTTGAGATCAAGGCGGCTGACAAAAAAGCATTTTTAGAGGGGCAGGTTGCCGTCCATGATGCATATAAAGAACAAGTCAACCAAGCCTGTAACCGAGGTTTTTACCTTGGCTGGACTGTAGCCCTCCACAAATTATTTGTCTCTTTGGACTCCGACCTCCAAGATATCAGCAAACTCCAAGTACTTTTTCCTCAGACTCCCAAAAAGTCAGACGGTGAGGCCGATGAGGAGGAAATCGACACAAAGGATGCCGAAAAAGATGAGGAGGTTGCTGTTGGGGCCAAGTCTCCAATATTGAATGATCAAGTCTTGGACTTGACTCATGATGAGAAGAAATACTTGGTTTCCAAGGGTGCCTCTCCCAAACAAACAACTTCTAAGACCGAGGTTCAGGCAGTCGAAAAGAACTTGGACCAGACCTTGTTGGAAATTGACGCTGAGATAGCGGCGGAGAAGGAAGCCACATTGCTAACCGAGGTCGACACAACGCCGACAGTCGAGGTTAAGCAATCTGAGATCAATGCCCATGTTTCCAACACTTAGGATTTTTTTCTTTACTTTGAACTTTACTTTTGAACAGTTGTAATCTTTTGTTTGAACAATGTTAGCTTTATATTTGGCCGATGTACCCCTTTTGTCTTTGTAAATGAATAAGTTCTCTTTGAATACATGTCTTCCTTTCTTTTGAATGTTCTCTTCATTTTGTGCTTTCCATTTCTTGCATGTTTTCACATTTAGAATATTATTGCAATTTCTTCCAAGTACACCTTAACTGTGTAATCACTTCGGGTTAGAGTACCTCGGATATAAACCTTAACTGTTCGTCTCGGCCAACAATTGGAATACCTTGGCTAACACTTAAAAATATTTCAAAATATTTTTACAAGTGTTGTTTCTTAAACTTATTCAGTCAAGTATTGCTTATTTACTTCTTTACTTCCACTTGCTGTCTTCTATCAAGACTTCACCCTTCCAATCTTTCCAAACTTGACAACCTCGTTGGTCATCTCGGGTAATATGTAGCTCGGATACTTATTTCTTCATTACCTTGGCTAATTTCAACTTGTAAATTGTTCTCAACAAGTGTCAAGATTTCAAGCTTATTTATCATTCTTGCTCCCTGTCCCCTAATGTGAATCTAAGTTTCACTTAAGTTCACATTATGTGTTTATGGTTTTTTGCCAAAGTCGGATTCAAACAAAGATTAACTGAGGTGTTCGACCTTGGTTTCTCTGTTAATCTAACTAAAGCAAACTTAGTTCCATTTTGCCAACATATTAAGCAAGTCTGAGTTCAACTCTGCCGATATGGCAAGTCGAGGTTAATTCAACTTAGTTCAACTCTATCATATACAAGTATAATTCAACTCTACCATATAATAAGTTTAAGTTATTCGTCATGTTTCATTCAGAAACATCGCCAACTTAGTTCAACTCTATTATATTCAAGTATAATTCAACTCTACCATATAATAAGTTTAAGTTATTCGTCATGTTTCATTCAGAAACATCGCCAACTTAGTTCAACTCTATTATATGCAAGTATAATTCAACTCTACCATATAATAAGTCTAAGTTATTCGTCATGTTTCATTCGAAAACATCGTCATAAGACTGGTCAGTCCTATCGCACAAATTTCAAATTCATAAAAATCAAGCTAGCATTTTATTATTACTTCGGCTAATAAAATTATGACATAACCTTCAAAAAACAAAAAAAAAAAACTAATGATAAAAAAAACTTCAAATTGCAAGTATTTCAGGATCTTGACAATTCCTTGCCATTAGTGTCTCCAAGACGATATGCCCTATTGCTGGCAATCGACATGATTCTATAAGGTCCCTTCCAGTTTTGACCAAGTTTGCCCTCCCTAGGATCCTTTTTGTTGCCAACAACTTTTCTCAGGACGAGGACCCCAATCTTGAACTCTCTTGGGTTGACCTTCTTGTTGTAAGCCTTAACAAGTTTTTGCTAGTATGCCCCCCAGTCGAACTGCTGCTCTCTCCCTTGTTTCTTCAAATAGATCTAGATCTCGAGCTAAAAATGCCTCATTGGTCCCATCTTCCACTCCCTGGGTTTTGATTCCAGGGATGCCGACTTCTAATGGAATAACTGCTTCAGTGCCATAAGTCATGGCAAAAGGAGACTCCCCAGTTGATCTCATCGGCATAGTCCGATATGCCCAAAGCACATTGGGCAACTCTTCCACCCACTTCCCTTTTCCTGCTTCCAGCCTCTTCTTGATCATATCCAAGATAGTCTTATCGGATGATTCTGTCTGATCATTGCTTTAAGGAAAACTTGGAGTAAAGTAGTAGTTCTTAATTTTGTACTTTGCACAGAAGCTTTTGATTAGCTTACTGTCAAACTGTGTACCATTATCGGCTATTATTGCCCTTGGGATTCCAAACCTAGTGATGATGTTTTTCCAAATGAAGTTTTTTACATCAATATTTCGAATCTTCGCAAGGGGTTCAGCCTCTACCCACTTCGTGAAGTAGTCAGTTGCTACCAGCAGAAACTTCTTTTGTCCAATTACTTGGGGCAATTACCCAACAAGATCCATGCCCCACTGGACAAATGGCCAAGGGCTAGATACTGGGTTCAAATCTACTGTTGGTTGATGTATCAAAGATACGAACCTTTGACACTTCTCGCATTTTTTGGCATAGGCTTCAGCATCCTTCTGCACGTAGGGCTACCAGTACCCCTAAGTGATAGCCCTATGAGCGAATGACCTGCCCCCAGCATGGTTTCCACATACACCTTCATGAATTTCATACAAGAACTCCTCAACTTGAGAGGGATGCACACATCTCAAAAGGGGCCCAGTAAAGGACCTTCTGTAGAGATGGCCTTCTACTGTTAGGCTAAACCTAACCGACCTTAATCTTGTCTTGTGTGCCTCTTTTCGTTATCTGGCAGTTTGCCATCCCTGAGGAACACTACTATTGCATCCATCCAGCTTGGTCCCATCTCTACATACATTGCTTCGTACTCTGTGATCAGTGGTTCTACACTTGGGCCTGACAAATAATCGACTATTATTGTCCTTGCCTCCCCTGATTTCATTGCACTAGCTAGGTTAGCCAAGGCATCAACTTGGCTGTTATCATTCTTTCATCTTAGCTTGTTGCCTGATTCACTATAAGTTGGGAGTCACAGAAGACTACCACATCATTGGCTTCCATTGCTGCTGCTAACTTCAACCCTGCAATTAGTACCTCATACTCAGCTTCATTGTTTGAGGCCTTGAACCCCAAACGAATGGACTGCTCTAACATTCCTATCTGGCAATACTAACACTACCCCTGCCCCAGTTCCTTGATGGTTTGAGCTTCCATCAACAAACAAGCGGAAAGAGTCGCCGATGTAAATGTCATAGAGCTTTGGTTTCTCTTATTTCTTCTGTTTTGCTAGAGTGGGGTTCTTGGGCCTAGTTGGATTTCTTCTTGCTCTTCTGGGCATCCCAAGCTGCGGCTCAACAGAGTCCAACACGGGATAGCACCAGACGTGAACTCGGCCACAAAGTCAGCCAGAACTTGGCCCTTAATCGCTATTCTGGGCTTAAATTCCAAGTCATATCGGCCCAGCACTACTGCCAATCTGGCTACCTTGCCTATCAGATCTCCTTGCTGTAGTAGGGACTTCAAAGGAGTCAGCACCACAATCTTGTGGGCTTGGAAGTAGTGATATAGTTTTTTCGAAGCCATCACTAGGGTTAGTGTTAGTTTCTCTAAGGGCAGGTACCTAGTTTCTACACCTGCTAAGGTTTTGCTTATATGGTATACCACTTTTTGTTCTCCTTCTTCCTCTCGGATTATTACCGTGCTTGCCACGTGTTCTGAAACTGCCAAGTGTAAGAGTAATTCTTCTCCAGGTACTGGATTTGACAGAACTGGAGCTGTTGTCAGGTACTTTTTTAAGTCGGCCAAGGCGACTTCGCATTCTTTCGTCTACAAAAATCTGTGGCCTTATTTAACAAATTTAAAAATGGTTTACATTTATCAGAACTTCGACTGATAAACCTGTTCAGGGCTGCCGCCTTGCTGGTCAAAATCTGAATCTGCTTGGCTGACGTCGGGCTCTTTAAGTCAAGAATGGCCTTGAATTGATCTAGGCTTGCCTTAATGCCCCTTCTGGTAACCAAGTATCCTAGGAACTTACCAGACCCGACTCCAAATGTGCATTTCGAAGCATTGGATCGGAGCCAATATGTTCTCAAGATATCAAAAACTGCTTTCAAGTCGGCCAAATGATTCCCAGGTTCTTTGGTCTTCACGACCATGTCATCAATGTACACTTCTATTGTTTTGCCAATCAAATGTCTGAACATGTTGGTCACCAACCTTTGGTAGGTTGCTCCTTCATTTTTCAACCTGAAAGGTATCACTCTATAGCTATACAGCCCTTTTGGAGTGATAAATGCAGTCTTTTCCTCATTAGGGAGATACATTGCTATCTAGGGGTATCCCTTGTAAGCATCCAAGAAGCTCATCCTCCCATGCCCTGAAGTAGTATCCACCCACTGATCAATTTTAGGCAGAGGGAAGCTGTCTTTAGGACAAGCCTTATTCAAGTTGGTGAAGTCCACGTAAACCCTCTACTTCTCATTCTTCTTTTTCACAACTATTGTGTTGGACAACCAGGTTGGGTAGTTCACCTCCCGAATAGCCTTAGCTTCCAATAGTTTGTCCACTTCCTCCTCTATTGCCTCCACAGGAATTAATGTCGGCATCCTTGCTCATTGAATGACAGGTTTAGCCAACCTGTCTACATTGAACATATGGCATGTGACCTTGGGGTCAATGCTTGGCATCTCATATGGTATCCAAGCAAATACTTCTATGTTGGCCCGTAAGAAAGCTTCTAACTCCTTTTCCTCCTCCTCGGCCAAGCCTGAGCCGAGAAGGACGAAGCGCTCTTCATCTCCTTCTTGGACCAGAATTTTCTTCAAGGCTTCCTCACTCTTCTCGGTCGGTTCTTTGCTAACATCACCAGGACTTCTATGTCCTCGTCCTCGATTTCCACATTTTCTGCCTCTCGTACATTGCAGTTGGATTTCATTACTACCATGGAGCAATTCTTTGCCTGCACTTGATCCCTTCTAACTTCCTCAATCCCCTGTTCAGTTGGAAATTGTAACAATTGGTGCAGCGTTAAGGGAACAGCCCTTATTGCGTGCAGCCACAGTCTTCCCAATATCGTATTGTAAAGGGAGGGGGCATCAAGTACCGTAAATTCTGTGCTAACATTCCTAGTGCCTACCTGCACCACTAAATTTATTTCTCCTAGAGGCCATGTCGGCATTCCATTGAACCCGACCATTAGGCTGTTCGATTGCTCTAAATCATCTCGGTGAAGGCTAAACTCCTTGTAACATTGGACATACATGATGTCACAAGAGCTGTCTTGGTCGATCAGAATGTGCCTTACTTGGCATTCTCCAATCTTGAGGGTCACTACCAGAGCATCGTTGTGCAGATGTTGCACCATGTCTAGGTCTGCCTCAGTAAAAGACACCATTGGTCCCTGGTACTCGTTTGTCCTAGGCCTGTTTTGCTGGACCTGATACACATGCTATAAGTGTCTCACCTTTTGTGTCTCTCCTCGCATATCATTCTCATTAACCCTCGAATAAATCACATTGATCACCCGAGGTTCTACTTGTTGTAGTTATGGCGGTAGTGGTGCCGAGGGAAGCCTTGCATGCTCTTCCCTCGTTCTGGCCTTATCTATTAGGTCTTTCAAGTGACCCTGTTTGACCAGGTCTTCCAAGTGCGTCTTCAAGGCTTTGTACCCCTGAGTCAGGTGCCCATCCTCATTATGGTAAACATAGTGCTTCCCAAGACTCCTTCCCATAAACTCGCCAGGGACCTTCTCCGGCGCTCTATAATACAACTAGTTCCTGATCCTTTCTAGAACTTTGTAAACCGAGATCTAGAACACAGTGGTCTCCCTATGCAGCGGTTAACCCTATCTTCTGCCTGTTAAAACTATTGTTACCTCGGCCTCGCTTCAGCGAGCCGTTTCTCTTCTCCTGCTTCGGTGCCTTTGTTCCTGGCGTATCCTCTTCTGCTCTAGTATATTTCTCAGTCCGTGCCATGAGCTCCTCCATACTCTTTGGTAGAGTTTTTGCCAACGACTTCTGAAGCGGGCATTCATCCTCCAGGCCGTTCTTAAAAGACACGACCACCGACTCCTGGTTGCATCCTAGTATTCGGTTGAACACCTCATAATACCTTTTGGAATAAGCCCTAAGGCTTTCACCCTCGCTAATTTTCAGAGCCATCAGGGAATCTACCCTTAGTGGCTGCAATTTGTTTGTAACAAACCTGGCCACAAATATCTCGGCCAGGCCTTTCCAACTCTTCACAGTTCCTTTCAGTAACTTGTGAAACCAATCTGATGCGATTTCCCTAAAGGATAAGAGGAACACTACTTGCATAGCAACTGTTTGTTCCCGGTATACAAAGCCATTGAATTCAGATATAAGCCAACGTGAAAGTTCGGATCGGACATACCGTCATAAATCTGGAACCTCGGCATATGGAACCTTTTTGGGACCTCAAACCTATCCAACTCTGCTGAGAACGGCGTTCTCGGCTTGACGGAGGATGTGACCTCGGCATTCTGCCGCTTCCTCTGGAGGTAGTCCCTTAAGTCCTCCTTAGTTCAACCAGCAACTCGGTTGTCAACAGATTTCAGTCTTTTTGGTGCGCTGCTCCCGGCATCGTGGTGTGTCCTCTTGGATTTTTATTCATTCACTGTATCAAAGCAAAGTCCTTTCCTTTGAACGTGCCGATGTTCTTTGACACAAGTTCGCTTGGTATAAGGCGTCCTCTGAGACTCACCTCTCCGACTCTGCTCGCCGGCATCCTGTGAAAGCCGGTGTGAGCATTCCTTTTCCTTGCCATGCTGCGCGACTACTGGGATTGCTTTATGCCCCCTTTTCTGGGCATCAGTCTTGGCCCCTAGCATCGGCGTGTCCTGCAATGGAAAAGGTGGTTGCATGACATAGTTCTACATCATGAAGTTGACAACCGATTGTAGATCTGCCAACTTGTTGGCCATTCCTTTCATCTCACCGTTCCTCCTCAGGCATCTATCCTTTCATACCTGGAGGACGCTTTCGTTATAATACTCATCTCGGCCTGATTTCTTTGGGGTATCTCCTTCTTTGTCGACGCCCTAATCCCCAGGATTCTGATCCCGTGTTCCTTCATTATGGTTTTCTTCTTTGATGTTAGGATCGACATGTTTACCACTCCCACTAGGGATGTCATCCCCATTCTTTTTTCCCTGCCCGTTGTTGGCCATCTATTCTCCTTACGTTTCCATAGACGGTGCCAAATTATAGGTGTTGATTTCCGACTACACAACCAAATGGGAAACTCAACTGGAGAGCACCGGCAGAATAGATTAAGCCCACCAACCTGCAACAAGAAGATAAGAATCCGGCAGTGATTCGTTCACCTGGAGGCACTCCGACGATCAAGTCAGTGACCTATATCTCTTACAGATAGCAAATAGTGCTTAAACTCACTAGAAAGAATCTACTGCTCATAGTATATCACACATATCTTAAACCCACGGGGGTGCCCTGCTTTTATAGCCAGTACTGATCCCTGTAGAAGCCTTGTTTCATGGGACTCTAACTCAATGCTTATCCTAGACTCTCAACTAGATAGAGATAAACTCTCTTTGAGCCTTACATTTATCCAGATTGGGATCCTTCCCTGTTCTAGGACTCTTATCCCTAATCAGTTTATCTCGGATTTCGACCAGCGGATAACCTCAGCCTAGCCGAGATCATCTCGACAGTTCGACCAAACCACGTGGCACCTCAGCTGATAATTCGGCATCACCTTAGCTACGTGCTATTACTCACAAAATATGTCCAAACAAGTATATATTACAATTTCTCATTTATGTCACATAAATAATATCATATAATATTTTATTTAAAAATATGTTTAATAATTTCTCATGCATACATATAAAGGAGATTCCATCCCGGGATCAAAATCAAAATAATGTGATAGGCTTTCCATGCTTCATGTCATATGAATTTTTTATACAAAAATTCAATTTGTATAGTATTGCCTAAATAATAATGGAATTTCACTTATGTCTAATTAATCTCTAATTATTTTATGAGAAGGTCACGTGCCCTTATTCGTTTAGGAAATGGGCACTTTTTCATAAATCATTTTTCATCTACTTATGTTCCATTTAATCCACATTATTTTCTTATATTCCAATAAGTCCTATGAGCGACATAGTTACCAAAATACCCTTAATAATATTCACACTTACAGTGTGAATGTTCTGTGATGTGAATGTTCACACCGTCAATGTGAATGTTCAGACTATCAATGTGAATATTCACATTGTAAAATATGAATGTTCACATCACCAAATTGCTAACCATTTAAAATTTTTTTGTAAGGATAGAAATGTCCATAAAATACTTTAAATATGAGAATTAGGATTTGGTAGATAAAATATTCAAATAATAGGATTTATTGAAATACAACAATATCTTATGGACTAATTGGGATACAAACACTTGAAAAAATGATTTTCTAATAAATCTCCCTATAGGAAATTCGGCCAAGAAGTCTAAATATAGCTTCAAATTTTATTTATTTTTATACATAAAAATAACAATAATTTACAAGATCATATTTCTATTTATTTACTTATTTATCCACTTGTTTGCCAATCTGTCCGCTATCAAATTTTTGGACAAATTGTTGGCATCAGTAAATAGCAATTGATAATGGTGTGTGGGAATATAAAATGGTTGTTTGGTGTAACTGTTAAAACAGATTATAGATTATAACTTAACATATTATAGATTATGATTTTAATAAGAAGCTGTTAATCTGTTTAGTGTAGCTCTTGGATTATAAATTTAAGTTGTTGAGTAGTGTTTGTTAAATAAGTTGTGAAGTAGCTTTTTGCTGTATAAATGTCTTTTTTACCCTTGTTAGTTGTAAATTGAATTTATCTAGACTTTTTGCTATTAATTACATATTAAGAGATCATTCCAATACCAAATTAACATAATGATATCATTTTTAGATAATAATAATAATGAAATAAATATTACACAAAAATAAATTTATTATATTTTAATAATTATTTCCTTGAGAAATTGACATTAAAATCTCATATCTTCTTGAATCCATCTAATAATCATCATTACGAACCGGATGCCCATGTCGGTCTTCCCTTACCACTACTTCCTCGTCAACAGGGACATACTCAATATGTTTATCATAAGAGTCAAATGCAATATCCCTTAAATTAGTTCGTCTAATGAAGTTGTGGATCGCCATAGTAGCAGAAACAAGTTGTTGTTGACAAACAAAATTGTAATTGCATGGAATATCTTTCATAAAAGGCCATCTTGCTTTCCAAACACCAAATAATCTTTCTATTATGCTCCTAAGTGATGAATGTGTTTTGTTGAATCTTTCATGTGCAGTTTGAGGAGACCAATTGTCAAATTGAGCTAAATGATATCTCTCCCCTTTGTACGGTGCAAGATAACCCTTTGTGTTTGAATAGCCAGAATCAACCAATAATACTCATCTACAAAGTAAAATATGAACTCATTACAAATATAACTAATATAGAATAAATGAATAAATCTTAATTTGTGTTACATACATACCTCCTTTTGGATATGGAAAATTATTGTTTGGATTCCTAATTGTATCCCAAAAAATTCGCGTGTCATGTGTACTTCCCTTCCAACCAGGCAAGCAAAAGGTGAAACACATATCAAAGTCACACATTGCCAATATGTTTTGTGTAGTGTATCCTTTCCTATCTATGAAACGGGGTAAGTATTCTGCTTCCACATGAGCTTTGATATGTGTTCCATCAATTGCCCCAATGCAATTCTACATACAAAAAAATATCAGAAAATATTTTTTTAAGAGAGAGAGAGAAGTATTTCTAGTTACCTTAAAATTAGGGTAATATTTTCGGCTATTCTTTATGTACGGATGGACCCCATTTCTCTGCTAAGGCTTCACCCAATCCATGAACATTTTCACACGCGCTTTTAAAATAGAGTGAAAGTATTTTGAAATAGTTTCACCTGATAATTGAAATCTTTCTTGAGCATTTATATTGTTTGCATGTTGACCAACAATATATAAAAAAATAGCAACTTGTTGTTGAACCCTAACTTTTTTTCCACTTTGTAGTTCATAGTTAGTCTCTGTGGAGATGTGGTTTGGAAATACTCTTCTGATCCTGGGAGACGCTCGTGATCCTCAAATAGACACCTGAAAAGAAATGAACTCTCCGGTCGAGGGTGCCAGAATTAACACTCCGACGGACAAGTCAGTCTCTACTCTCTCTGGGTTATTTGTATTTTAAGTTAAGCATACTAGTTCTCACATACCTTTCTTCGACTGTTGTTCCTTTGTTTATACTCATTTCCCGAGCCTCGGGGCCTGGTCCACTTTTTGCTCATTATCCACTTATTTATTCGGCCCCATAGTTCAATAGTTACTCAGCCTATTTATTGTATTCGGCTTCCTGATCGTGCAGGTTAGAGCCGAGTAATGTCTATCTTCTAGAGCGTATGCTTCTGATTCTGCTATTTATTCGGCTCCCACAATTGCCCCCCAAACTCCCCATTGACGGCAGTTAATTGGTGTGTTTGGTTTCGAATTTGAAAGTTAAGAGAAACATAAGTTAGGCGGCTTCACCTATCCCAATGTGAATGTCAGAATGCACACGCCTTTCGGTCATCATTATACGTTCCTGCCTTATTCGTGCATCTTTTGCATTTATTATGATTTGAAACTCCAGTCTCTTCGAATGCATGCTTTTTTGAATATTTGAGCCTCCTAGATTGCTAGCCGGTATCTCTCCTCTGTCTCGCATCTTCTGCAACTTCTTCCCGTCTCTCCTTGTCTCCTTTGTCTTTCGTAAGTTTTCTTCTCTTCTCTTTGTAATCCTATTTTCCGTGTTCATTTTTGATTTAGAATACCCTTGAGTCCTTACTAGAATGGCTAAGTATTTGAAAGACCTCCTTTCCGAGGGTCGTATTTCTGGGTTCCGACGACATTTTTCTATCCCTGATGATGTCCATCTATCTCTAGTGACGGACAATACTCTTGATATGGAGAGGGATGACCAAAATACAATCGCCTCTCCTCTCCTGTCCATTGCGGAGGGCGGAGTTCGCTTTCCCCTACACCCATTTCTTAGGGCCGTCCTCCGCCATTGGGGTCTGATTCCTTCCGAACCCAATGTGAATTTTTTTCGAATCATAATGGGAATCGTGAAGTTGAACCGGCGCATTAGGATCAACCTTGGCATTCCGGCAATTCGGCACTTCTACGCTTTAGCCAAATCCTCCGGTCGGCTCGGGCGCTACTTTCTCAAAGCCAAGGACACTGACCATCACTTGGTAACCATGCTTGCCAGCTCTGGCAAATGAGTTGACGATGTAATGGTCAATGTCCGAGGCAACTGGGAATTCGGCGAAGGCGAAAATCGCCTAGACCCTATTCCCAGACGGAGGGGTGATCCAGGTTGTCGTGTAACTCCTTGTGTTTATTGATCTTTCTTTTATTCGGCTTTTTCTCCAAGTCTAATCCTTTGTTTATGCAGGCAATAAGTTGAAGAAGATTCTGACCTCAGCTGACGACGTAGTCCTTGCGGAAATTAAGACCGTGCTCAAGTATTTTGGCCGTCCAAACGCACAGAAGCAAGGGAGAGCCGCCCATATAATCCTGCGGTACGAGCCTACTTATACTACTTTCTCGGCCGCGGACGACATTCCGATCCCGTATGGCGAACAACACCTTACGGATTTTATCTTCCCCAGCTTCAAGACCCTTAGGCAAATTGGTTTCGAAGCTTCTGATTCGGAGCAAGGCGTAAAGATGGTGGTCGAGGTAATTGCCGAACCAACGAGAGAGTTCGCTACAAAGGCCAAAGAGGTCGACGAGGCTCTAAACTCAGCGTTTGAGGCAGCCGGTCTTAACTAGCCTAACTCACCGTTCACTTCGGGTCGAGCGGAGTTTTCCTTCGGAGATATTTTTACTGGTTTGGCAAATCTTCCCGGCTCCTATTCCAAGAGTATGGCGAAGGAATCTCTTTCTCAACTGGCACGAAAAAAGAACGCTGAGCGTTTGGCCGCCCGTCAGAAAATCGAGGCCATTAGTTCCAAACTTGCCCTCCCTAAATCATCCAAGCCGGTTGTCTTGGTTGAAATGGCTCAAATTGTTTCTGTCGAGACGGAACGGCCAGTTGGGCGTTTGACTCCAGAGGCCGATAAGGGGAGGGAGAAGCAACCCGTCGATTTCGAAGCCGTCTCCAAAGAAAACCCGGTCAAAAAACGACCGTGCTTAGAGGAGTTGGACGTGGTTGTTCCTTTTGTGGTTCAGTCGAAGATAAAAAGCGTGCCGATCTACTCGGATGCATCGACTGTGAAAGACCCAGCCGTGGCGTTGAGCCTGGCTTCGTCGGTCTCGTTGCCGGCCGACAAGGCGACTTTCCGCTCGGAGCCGGACTTGTTAGCAATTGCATTGGCCGCTTAGACAGCTCTTCTGGTATATAGTTTGATCTTGTCTTTTGTGTTTTTGCGTATATTTGTTTTGGTTTTAATTTTCTGTTTTATAGACAGTCGGAAGGATAGCCGAGATAGGGCGGCGCCAGCACGACGCCGTCGAAGAAGTCGGCCGTTTAAGATCAAAGGTGGAGGGCGAAAAGAGTAGGGGCAACTTCGAAGCAGCGAGGGCAACGATGGAGAGTGCAAGGGCGGAGGCCGAGATGGAAAGAGCAAAAAATGCTGAAGAGCAGAGATTGGTCGCCGAGCAGAGGGAAAGTGCGAGCGAGGAATCGTTCAAGTTAGCCAAGGAGGCGCTTGCCAAGGTGGAGGCCGAGTTAGAAGAGTTGAAGAAAGCCAAGGAAAAAGCCGACTTTGAGGCTTCTGCGATGTTCGAGGCTGGAAAAAGCGCCGCCCTTGAAAACTACGTAGAAGAAGTCCCTAAATTCGAGAATCGGGGATTCAAATACGGGTGGCTCAAAGCCCTTGCTGCCGCTGGAGTTACATTGGCCGTGCCAATTCCATACAAGCAAGTGGATATTGAGCCGCTTGAGTCTGATCTTGAGGCTTGATTTAGGAGACATTTTAGTTTTATTAGGGATTTTCTATTTCAATGTATGCTCTTTGTTAGTTGATTTTCATCTTTTTTGGATTTTCATGTGTAAAATGTCCGCTGTTAGCGCCCAATTTATAAATGAAAATTTTCTATGCTCTCAAGTTATTGCTTGTATTGTTTGTTATATGAGTACATAATTAAAAGAATTAGCAATTAGAACAAAACGTCACGACTACGTGAGGCGACAAACTTAATAGCCGATTAAATTAATGAATTTGATTTAATCATGAATAAAATGAATTCATGAGGTGCCGATAGGTCAGCTCAGAAGGCCGCTTGACGAATCTGCCTTTAGCTGGTTCATGAATAAGAACGCCGAATAACGGAGGTTCGTGAACTAAAACGAATGAATGAGCATGAATCGATTCGTGGAACGGCTGGGGCACTCAAGCCGACTAGATTGATGAATCTGCCCTTGCCCCAGCTGGTTCATGAACATAGAACGCCGAATAAAACAAACTTATGAATATTGTATTGATGAATCGATTCGTGGAACAGCTGGGGCACTCAAACCGACTAGATTGATGAATCTGCCCGTGCCCCAGCTAGTTCATGAACATAGAACACCGAATAAAACGAACTTATGAATATTGTACTGATGAATCGATTCGTGGAATAGCTGGGGCACTCAAGCCAACTAGATTGATGAATCTGTCCTTGCCCCATTTGGTTCATGAACATGGAACGCCGAATAAAATGAACTTATGAATATTGTACTGATAAATCGATTCGTGGAACAGCTGGGGCACTCAAGCCGACTAGATTGATGAATCTGCCCTTGCCCCAGTTGATTCATGAACATAGAACGCCGAATAATAGAGGTTGATGGGGCAATTGAGGCATGTGACTCAATCGGCGCCGAGCTGTTGAGGTTTCGATATTAATGAGATTGCCTCGGAGGTGCTGCCCTCGTAGGGAATAAATGGGCGTGTACTTTGCGAACGAAGGTCCTATTTATATGCTCAGTCAACAACTCAGTCCAGCTCTTTGAGGAAGGTTAAACAAGTGCGAATGTCGAATAGACTTTTCTTCAACAACAGAGGGGAAGTGAGGACGCTAGCTGAGCTGGAAGGAGATATGAGTCGAAGTGGTGAACCTTCGCGCACAGAAAGTAGGACTTCGAGGGAGCGGGAGAGACACCAATCTCCTCATCATCGAAGTAGGTCGCCCAGGAGGCACAAGCAGCCACAGGGCAAGTCTCCTCAACCCCGTTCTGGAAGGGAATCCGACGCGACTCCGCGCCTATTGAGTTTTGTGGTCTTCATGGGGAATAGACCAATGACAGAGGCGGATTCGATCGTTCGAGATCCAAATGTGGCAGTCGAGTTCGCTCGACAGATTTTTCCACCCGAAGTCCAGCAGTCGATGGTGGGTCGGCAGGACTTTGAAATGTTTCGTGAAGACGTTCACGAGGCGGTGAAGGGGCTGTACACCGCTTACGAAATCGGCATGCGTCTCTGCGCCGCTCGGCGCGATATAGAGCAGAGAGATGAACGCATTCGGAAGTTAGAAGCTCACGCAGAGAAGGCCGAGCGTGAGCTAAGGAAAATCAATTCTGCCGAGTCTCAATCAGCCAGCCATCCCAACCCAGTTGTGGAAGAGAGGATGACTCAAAGGCTGATCAGTGATGCTATTGCTGATCGGAACACGGCTAGCATGTTCGCGATTGAGACTGCGAGGGCCGCGGCCTATGAAAAAGGCTTTCATGACGGCCGAAATTTTGGAATTCAGAAGACCAAGGAGAAACTCGCCGAAGAAGTTTGCCGATGTGAAAATCGTGGGTTTAGGCACGGTTGGATCAAGGCACTTCAGGAAGCTGAGGCTCTCCAGGCAGCAGGTGTAAATTCTGCATTACCGTTGTACAAAAAGAATGATTTCCCCTTTTCTGCTTTTGAAATTGAGAAGAGTGACGATGAGGGAGCCGCCGGATAAAAATATTCATTGTAATACTCAAACGCAGATTGCGTTCAAAACTATGTAATCATTGGCTGATTGAATAAAATATTTTATTTTCAATATTTGTGTTTCGTTTTATATTTGGCACACACGTGTTTGTATGTCTCATTGTATAAATGTTTAAATAAATGTATTTTAAATGCTTTAATGTGTAAACGGTTTTTGCCGGCTCGACATATCAGAGCATTCTTCATAAAACATCTATTCGGCATACACGTGTTACGCATGGCCCTAGCTCCCAATTTGGAGACAAACATTGCCAATCGTGATATCCACGAAGGGCGCTTCGAATCCGGAGGCTTTTTCAGCCCAAAGGCGGCATGTGCCGATGGGGGCTCCGAATTCAGAGTCTTTATTCAGCCAATCGTGATATCCACGAAGGGCGCTTCGAACCCGGAGGCTTTTTCGGCCCAAAGACGTCATGTGCCGATGGGGCTCCAAATCCAGAGACTATTTGGCCAATCGTGACATCCACGAAGGGCGCGCCGAATGCGGAGACTATTTGGCAAATCGTGATATCTACGAAGGGCGCTCCGAATTCGGAGGCTTTTTTAGCCCAAAGACGTCATGTGCCAATGGGGCTCCGAACCCGGAGACTTTATTTGGCCAATCGTGATATCCATGAAGAGCGCTCCGAATTCGGAGGCTTTTTTGGCCCAAAGACGTCATGCACCGATGGGGCTCTGAATCCGGAAACTTTATTTGGCCAATCGTGATATCCACGAAGGGCGCTTTAAATCCGGAGGCTTTTATCAGAAATCTTTTTAACTGGATTGCACAATGAGTAAACAGGAACATTTGCATTACAAAAGTGGAATGTGTACATGGTGAGCCATTCAGAACTAATATCATTCCCCACAGGTTAGGTTTAATGATAGAATTTGCGCAAGTGTGTTGAATTCCAAGGTCGTGGCAGACTCCTTCCAGACATGTCTTTAAGTCGATATACCTCTACTCCTGCGATCGAATCAATCTGATAGGGGTCGTCCTAGTTTGGACCCAATTTTTCGTCTGCCGGATTCTTGGCAGCTGGAAGTACCTTCTTCAGGACCAACTCTCCTGGTGTGTAGCAGCGCAGCTGAATTCATTGATTATATGACTTGGCAAGCTGCTACTGGTACCGCACCATGGACGCAAGGGCTCGGTCTCTTCGTTCTTCGATCAGAATCAAATCCAAAGCCAACATCATGTTGTTTCGACCCATATCAAAAACTTGCGATTTCAGGGTTGGATGACCGATCTCTAAGGGTATGATCGCCTGGGTTCCAAAGCATAATGCAAACGGCGTTTCCCCAGTGGATCGCCTCGGCGTAGTTCAATGAGCCTACAATACACTCAGCAATTCTTCGACCCATTTGCCTTTAGCTTTCTCCAGCCTCTTCTTGATGCCATCCAAGATGGATCTGTTAGAGGCTTCGTTTTGACCGTTGCTTTGTGGGTAAGCCGGCGTGGAAAAGTAAGGCCGGATACCATACTTGCTACACAGCTCTCGGTAGACGCCACAATCAAACTGGGTGCCGTTGTCTAAAATAAGAGTCTTGGAATGCCAAATCGTGTTATGATATTTCTCCATACAAAGCGCTTAACATCAGCATCTCGAATGTGCGTTAATGCCTCCACTTCGACCCATTTTGTGAAGTAATTTGTCGCGACGATCAAGTATCGCTTATTCCCTGGGGCCCTTGGCAATGGTCCTATGACATCAAGTCCCCACTGGGCGAACGACCAGGGACTGGTAATGGAGCTTAACTCTTCGGCGGTTAACGGGGAGAACTTTTGGCACTGTTCACATTTCTTCACATAGCATTCGGCATCAGCTCTCATTGTCAGCTAGTAATACCCTTGTGTTATAGCCCGATGGGCCAAAGAGCGCCCGCCAGAATGGGCACCACAACTACCTTCATGTGTTTCAATCAGAAGCTCTCCAACTTTGTCCAGGTGTACACATTCCAGGTATGGACCAGAAAGGGATTTTTTATAAAGTTTTCCTTGTGGATCTAAGTAGTATCGCAGGGCTTTGTTTCGCAGCTTGTGCACTTCTTTTTTGTCCGCTAGGAGCTGTTCGGAAAACATGAATACAGCAATGGGGTCCATCCAACTCGATCCTGACTCTATGAAACCTACTTCGATGGTCCGTTTAATCTCTGAGTTAATGGCGGAGGCTAGGCAAGCTAGGGCGTCTGCATGTGTGTTCTAGTCACGTGTTATCTGATTCAATTCATGATGGTCAAATTTGGCCAGCAAGGCGCTAACCGATTTCATGTAAGCCGCCATACGGTCATTTTTGGCTGCGTACTCCCCCTTTAGCTGATTGATCACCAATTTTGAATCGCAAAATACCAGCAAACACCGAGCACCCAGAAGGTGTGCATTCCTCAAACCGGCCAGAAGGGCTTCGTATTCGGCCTCGTTATTTGATGCTTCGAAGCCGAGTTTGACGGCATGCTCAATTATTGCGCCGTCGGGAGCCATGATTACTACTCCGGCTCTGCTGCCCTGTTGATTGGATGATCCACCATAGTACAACTGCCAAATGTCCCCAAGATAAATTTTCCAGTTCGGCTTAGGTCGAACTTCAGCAGACTTGAAGTCGGCAAGACCCCCAGTGAATTCGGCCACAAAGTTGGCAAGCACCTGTCCCCTGATTGAGGTTCTAGGAAGAAACTGAATATCATACTGGCCGAGTTCAAGAGCCCACTTTGAAACGTGTCTTGAGCACTACGTAGTACTGATCGGAGGGGGTAATTTGTTAGCACCCCGATGCTATGCCCTTAGAAGTAATGCATCAGTTTTCTTGCCATCATGACTAGGGTGAGAATGAGTTTTTCCAGCGAAAGGTAGTGTGCTTCGGCGTCGACCATTGCCTTGCTCACATAATAAACTGGCCGCTGCTCCCCCAGCTTTTCCTTTATCAGTACGGCGCTGACGACTCGGTCGGAAACTGCCAAATACAAAATGAACGGGTCATCTGCCGAAGGTGTTGTCAAGAGTGGAACTAATCGGAGGTAGGTTTTGAGGCTGTTGAAAGCAGCTTCGCACTCGGTGGACCATTCAAAAGCCTTGCCCTGCCGTAGTGTATGAAAGAATTGTCAGCAGTGGTCCGTGGAACGACTAATGAACCTGTTAAGTGCGGCGGCCATCCCCATTAACTTTTGAACCTCCTTGACCAATCGAGGGGAGCCGAGTTCCAGGATTGCTGTGATTTGCCTTGGATTAGCTTCGATTCCTCAGTGGTTGACAATGTAACCCAAGAATTTGCCAGAGCCGGTCCCAAACGCACATTTGGAAGCGTTCAGCTTCATTCCATATTTGCGTAGAATGCCGAATGTCTCCTCCAGATCGGCTATATAATTCTGCTCTTCCTTGGATTTGACCACCATGTTGTCAATATACACTTCCATAGTGTCGCCGAGTTGCTCCTTAAACATGGTGGTGACTAGTCTCTGGTAAGTTGCCCCTGCATTCTTCAGCCCAAAAGGCATAACCTTATAGCAATAGGTTCCTCTTGGGGTGAGGAATGCAGTTTTGTCTTGGTCCTCCAGTTGCATGGCAATTTGGTGATAGCCTCTGTAGGCATCGAGGAAGCTCATACACTGATGACGTGCTGTAGCATCTACCAGTTGGTCTATCCTGGGGAGAGGAAAACAATCTGTCACGCCCCAAACCCGCCCCGAAAAGTTTGGTGACGAGACCGGCCAGTAATCCTAGATTACCACAGGCCTTTCTATACAAAACATAAATAAACGGGGCTCGCGGAAGCGAAAAAGAAGAAACTAAATAGTCCAAGAGCTGTGCATAATATGAACATATATTTACATGCCAAAATGAGTTAATTACCCACAATCCATACAATACATAACATGCACCATAAGAACATATACAACACATCTCGTTCAATTACAACTACAAAACAAAACAAAACAGAAACTCACAACGGCCTTCCAGGCCTAGCCTCAACTCGGAGGCACACAAAACTGGTAGGCTTCAAAACGGCGGCTCGGTCAAGACTCCGCCTGGGCTTGACTCCCCGAATGCTCACCTATAAATACATAAATACAAACAATGAGCTAGAGCTCAGCAAGTAACACTAATGTAAAGGGGTTAGTGAACGAAGTCCAACATTTCATATATATACAGTCATAAACAGTCAACAGTCATTAATGGCATAATCCACAGAACATTCATAATCTTGCATAACCTTTCATAACATGTGTCGACTAACGACTAGAGTAACCGGTCCGTACACCGATTAAACACATACCAACTAGAGTAACCGGTCCGTACACCGATTAAACACATACCGAGATCTCGTAAACTGGTCGTGGGCTTGTCCCTCCATGCCGTACCCCATGACTAAACCGCATGGGCCTGCATGTTCTCGCCCCCACGACTAAACTAACCATGGATGCCATAATAGATTCGCAAATAGAACGTTCGTTCACAGAAAACATTATCATTTCAAAACATATCATATCATATAACTTTTGGAACATACTATCATAAGAACATATCATTTACAGAAATGTTACTTACAGCGGGTTTCCACAACCGATTGTACGGTCTTCACGTTTGTCCTGCACATCAACATTATAAACATTTCTTTAACATTCATTATCATTATACATTAAATCATGTCAGTCATGCCATTACATTCTTCCTTTCCTTCATTTCATGTTCATAAGATGCTAAATGATGCAATTAACATGTGAAAATCATGTAGAACAACTGTCCAAACTTTTCTGAAATTAACCCTCTCCGCTCGAGCGCTACCTTGGCCGCTCGAGCGGCCAGTACAATTTTCCAAACTACTGAATGGTCGATTTCTCCGCTCGAGCGGGATCCCCTACGCTCGAGCGGACAGAGCAAATCCTAAATTCCTGGTTCTTCTTCCCTATTTCAAACTTCATTCTTTTCTTTACAAAACCAACTTCCATTACATGAATTCCATGACCCAAAATGCTAGGAATACAACTTGATTTCAACATCAAACCTCAATTCAAAACCCATATAGATCATTAGCAAGATCAAACCCATGAATCAAAGTGGAAAACCATGAACATATACATACAAGCTTCATGTCTCTATAGCCATGGAGGTTCTTTCTCAAACATGCCAAATAATCATCAATTCATGTCATGTATGTTCAATTAAACATAAATTCCCTTTCCTTTCACTCCTTTTCCATGAAATTAGAGAGGATTCCTTACCTTGAGTTCTTGAATTGGAGAAGATTTAAGCTTCTTTTTCCCTTTCTTCCTCTTCTTCTCTTCTTCTTCCTTGGTCTCTCTCTCTCTCCACGACTTCTCTCTTCTCTCTCTTTCTCTAGATTTTTCTCTCTCTTTTGGTTTGAGTCAAATGGTCAATAAGCCTTATCTTAAACATATATATATCAAATAAATCAATTAAACCCAAAACTCTTGAGCCAAACAGGCCTTACGAATCAGACGAAATTCAGTCTTCAATTTATCGTTTCGGATAGTTCTAAAAATTCCCGGTATCACATAGACATGTTCAATTTCGTTTTCTGAACCCATTACGGTCTTCGATTTTAGTCCCGAAGTTGTCAGTCCAATAGATATTTTTCCAACTCAATCAGATATTCTTCAATTAAATCACATAAATACATATTTAATTACAGATAATGACGTCATACAGTTCCGGGTCATTACACAATCTTTGGGGTAGGCTTTGTTTAGGTCCGTGAAATCAACGCAGACTCGCCAGGTCCCATTTTTCTTCTTCACAACCACAGCATTTGAGAGCCATGTAGGGTAAGTCACTTCCCTGATTGCCCCGGCGTCAAGCAACTGGTCAACCTCTTTAACAACTGTGGCGGTGTGCTCTGCGGCTGATCGCCGGCTTTTTTGAATGATCGGCTTGTATGTAGGGTCAACATTTAAACAGTGTTGCAAAACAGACAGATCTACACCCGACATCTCATATGGAGTCCACGCAAATACATCAAGGTTGCTGAGTAGGAAGGAAATTAGCTGTTGTCTGTCGGCTTGATTGAGGAGGCACCGACCATGAAGAACCTGTCTGGGTTGCCGTTTATTTCAACTCGATCTAGGTCTTCCGTGGCCTTTTCATTTGGGAGCCGCCCAACATCATCGAGGCTTTCCCGATCTGTTACCTCAATAGAGTTCACTTGCAACTCCTTTAGTGTCTTTTGAGCAAGGAGATAACATGCTTGTGCCGATTTCTGAGAGCCACGGATTTCCTCAATGTCGCGTTCTGTCAGGAAGCGTAGCAGCTGATGATAGGTGCTTGGCACGGCCTGCATAACATGCAACCAAGATCGCCCCATGATGAGATTGTACGGCGATGGCAGCTTGACGACCAAGAATTCCACATCCACTGTTCGGGAGACCGCTCGAACGGGTAGTGTGATTTTCCCCAACGGGTACTCTGGATTGGCGTTGAAGCCGAATAGTGGATAAGGGGCCGGCGAGAGATCCGATTCGGAGAAGCCGAGTTTGGTGAATGTCTTGTAGTACATAACCTCCGATGTGTACGCGCTCAATTGTGAATCGGTTTACATGTAACTCAATTACCAAGGGATCGATGTGGGGAAATGTCACTCTGGTCAAATCTAAATCATCAAAAGCAATGCTCGTAGCTTCATGGGGCCGTTTAGCCGGAGTGAGTTGACTTTGAGGGTTGGGGTTTGACTGAATCGTATGCACTGCGGATGGCATTGGCAGGCTGTATATCATGTGGATCACACCGAGTGGAGGGGAATCCTGTCTTAAAGCTAGTGCTTTGGTTGAGTTGCCTTTTCAGACGTACTGTTGTATCCGACCATCTTGTACCAATTCCTTCAAGTGATCCTTCAATGCATAACAACTCTCAGTATCATGGCCATGGTCCTTGTGATACTCACACTGTCCATCCCGCCTTCTCGTGTCGAGAGGTCCCACCATTTTGGACGGCCATTTGAAGAACGGAAGGTGTTGAACTTTGGACATAACCGCGCTGATTGGCTCTTTCAACTCCGTATATTCCTTGTCGGTGCGCCTCGTGCGCCTGCTATCAACTTGCAGTTGTTCATTTGCTCGGTGGGAGCATTGGTCGCTTGATCGGCGGGAATCCCATCTCTTGTCTCGTTTAGCCCAATACCATGGCTCGGGGCTTTGAGGTGGTACAGAATTTATTGGCTGAGTAATTTCAGAAGGGGTCGGCTTGTTGGCCACGTTTCCGGCTTTAACTCGCAAGGCGTCATCCTCCACTTTGCAGTATTCCTCAACTTTCTTCATCAATGACCAGACTGTTTTGGGGGGTCTTCTAGTCAAGGAACTACGGAGAGCAATGTCAGGATGCAAACCCATTTTGAAGGCGGTGATGGCCACGGAGTCATTGCAGGCGTCGTCGACAAGATTAAAGCACTCCTAATAGTGCGCTGAATACTCTCTTAGTGTTTCTCCTAGCTGGATCTGCATTGCCCAAAGAGAGTCGGCTTGTTTTGGCTGGACCTCGTTGGTGATGAATCTGGCCCTGAAGGATTTTTGTAATTGATGGAAGCTTTTGATCGAAGCCGGCTCCAGTTTATAATACCACCTGACAGCCAATGGTCCCAAACTGTTGGGAAATATTCGGCACATGAGGGCCTCGTCGTCTGCATGTAATGTCATGGCTTGCTTGTAGTGACGGATGTGATCGGTGGGGTCTGATTTTCCATCATAGAGAGTGAACGACGGAGCTTTGAACTTTTTGGGCAGAACCACCCTTGCGATCCGTCGCACAAAGGGATTATGCTGGTCTTCCTCATCTAAACTGTTTCTTCTGCGCTTATGCCTTATACGTGGACTTTCTTCAGAGGAACTGGAAGTCTCGGGTCGTCCCTTCTTCTTAGGCTCCGGGGATAATGAATTGGAGTCACTATCAGTGTCTTGTGTTCAGGCTCGAGGTCATCGACCACCTGCCCTCAGAGGTCGTTCCGGATCTTGGAGTACAGCTTGTTTAGACTTTGCCACCTCCAAGGCCAAGTCCTAACGGAGACGTTCATTCTCAGCGATCATGTTCTCCAACCTCTGTTCGTTTTGCTTCGCTTGTTCCATGATCGCTTGCATTACCTCATGCTTTGAAGTCAAGGGTGAGGCGAAGTTCAAAGCGCGTCTTGCGGGGATAGTCTCCGGTCCAAGCATGTTTGCTGGAGTGAGGTCGTCTCTCTGAGTGGTTTCATCAGTGACTATTGGAGGGTCTTCCGTTACGCCTGCCATGGATGTATTTGAGTATTCCCACAGACGGCGCCAATTATGGAGATGTGGTTTGGAAATACTCTTCTGATCCTGGGAGATGCTCGTGATCCTCAAATAGACACCTGAAAAGAAATGAACACTCCGGTCGGGGGTGCTAGAATTAGCACTCTGACGGACAAGTCAGTCTCTACTCTCTCTGGGTTACTTGTATTTTAAGTTAAGCATACTAATTCTCACATACCTTTCTTCGACTGTTGTTCCTTTATTTATACTCGTTTCCCAGGCCTCGGGGCCTGGTCCACTTTTTGCTCACTATCCGCTTATTTATTCGGCCCCATAGTTCAATAGTTACTCGGCCTATTTATTGTATTTGGCTTCCTGATCGTGCAGGTTAGAGCCGAGTAATGTCTATCTTCTAGAGCGTACGCTTCTGATTCTACTATTTATTCGGCTCTCACAGTCTCTAATAAATTGCACAATTGATTAAAAAAAACATCCCTGTCCATTCTAAAATTTTCATATATTCTTGTAGCATTACCATGTTGCAATTCTAACATCCATTGATGTCCTACGAGAGCGGATGTCCTACATGGTTGCTTATTTAGGTAATTTTTTGCATAAATTGTTCCTGCCACTGCTGCTGCCATTAGGTAGGGATTCCCATATGGGTGATTTGGTTGTTGTGAAGATCCGGCAACATTATCATCATCATCATCATCATAATCACCATCATCATTGAAATTTTCCATCTTTTTATAGTGTATAGAAATTAGGGGCATGTTCCACATTCATTCAATTAGAAATTAATTTAACACATAAAATAAATATAAAATTAGAGGATATAGATAAAATAAATTAATTTAACAATAATAAATTAATTGAACACATAAAATTAGAGGATATAGACAAAAAATAAAGTTAGACAAACATCAGCAGAATACTTGCAAAGATTGGAATGCCTTTTGGTTGTTTAACAATTCAGAATGGCAAACAAGTTCACCATGAGAGTATATATAGACAGTGTCATTGCAATGTTCATCATTTAAAATAATATTTTAAAATTGCTTTCCAATCTTGCAGGCAAATAGACAAATAATAGCTAAAGCCTGTGACCTGAAATTGCAAGGACAAAATTACATGGCACACAAGTGGGCCAATACAACTTGCAATAATACTTCTTATTCCATCTGTGAGAGCACAAATTAAACTTGCCACTGAGGCAAACATAAATACAATATCAAGCCAAATTAGTTGAAGATAGTCCTAATTTCTTTTCTTTAAAAAAAAAAAATCATTCGCACAATGAACTATTCACGAAAACTAGGAATGCGAGCCTTTTCCAAAGCAATTTCAAGATTAATAAACTTCAAACGCAATACATCATTAGGCAAAGCCATGAAAGACTCACGAAGTGAGGGTTTCATGAACAACCTTGCAGCCCAAACTAAAAGGTCATCATCTTCACTAACGCCAAAGATTGTGCTAATCTTAGCCAAACACTCAGTTATTGTGTGCGGATTTTGCATAGCAGCATTCTGTGTACCAGTTGAAGATGATGCCTCAACAGCATTGACAATGTGCTTAACTGTCTTCCTCAACTCACCGGTAGTCGATTGTTTTTTTTTCTCCTTTTGCTTCTTTGATAGACCCTCTTTTTGGCGACGACATTGGTTGCTCAATTCAGACGGATGGATTTCCATATCAGTATAATCACCAAGTGGGGTATGAGATCCCTTAGTGTCAAGAAACACTTCAAAGCTTGGGGAGTATGCCCACTCACCAGGTGCAAAAACATCAGAGAATAGTATGTCCATGTCATCGGCCAATGTCAATGGCTTCTCACGAAATTGCATTAGGATACCTTTATAACAAAATATGGACAAATAATTACAAATATATAAATCATAGAGCTCAAGTACAAGTGAGCAAGAAAAAAAAATTAATATAATTCATTGACCTACAGCTTCAAATTCCACCAATCATCAGATGTCATGATAGCTCCAGTCAAGGGATCTAACCCCAGCCCAGTCTCACATCTCAATAAATTTTTCCAAAGACCCCACTCATTTTTTAAGGTATCCCAACGATTTTTAAGCTGAATGCAAACATATGACTTTCCAGTTGTAATTTTTAACTTGTTAATAATTGTTTCCCAACCAACCCTATCTAAGTGCGTACCAGGTCTGTGACCTGCTTTCACTTGGTCCACACAAAGTTTGACAAAAATTTCAGTGGATTTTGTGTTCCAATGTGCCTTTAAACTGTCACAACCCAAACCTGCCTCTATAGGTTTAGCATCATAACCGACCAGTAATCCTTGGATTACCAAAGGCCTCTTGGCATAATGACATGTAGCAGGGGCTGCGGAAGCAATTAATCAAGACATACATAGTCCATAGAGCTGTGTAGACATACATGGAGCAGATAACTTAAATCTTTTTATAACAGTAATACAAACTTTACACGTCACTTCCAAATACACATTACTAGATGTCTTGTCCAAACACAACATAGTATAAACATAGCCTAACATGATTACAAAAACAGCCATGAAACTAGACTTCAATCAGAACCTCCTTGGGAGGCACAATGGTTGGCTGACAAAACTGAAATGTAGGCCATCAACTCTAGGCCTGATCTCGTGCTTGCTCATCTACATACATAATATAAATAATGAGGTAAATCCCAATGAATAATAATAGAGTAAAGACTGTAATGAATGATGCCCATAACATATCTTAAATCTCATAACAGAGCAGAATCATAATCATGTCCATATTCAAATCATGTGTGGTACATCCCTTAGCACAAACATGAACACAAACATGTCTCTTGGGTCAAGCTTATCAAGTTCCATTAAGGAACCTCCGGTACCGGGTAACATGTCTCATACATCGGCCACGGTATTATTTCCCCCGGGCGAGGGCCTGTGCCACGGTATTGTTTCCCCCGGGCGAGGGCCTGGGCCACGGTATTCTTTCCCTTGGGCGAGGGCCTCATCACCATAAGCCACAGTATTATGTCCCCTGGGCGAAGGCCTCGGCTAAGGATACCACAATTATGTTTCAAGGAAAATTGGACAATCATTCATTCATACAAAACGTAGTATTTCATAAACCTATCATCTCATATCATCATAAAATAATTAAAATTTAACATAACTTTATGAAGTTATTACTCACAGATAATAAGTGTCGTAAGTAGGCAATTCAACTTCCTTGTGACGCTAGACCTACACGAACATATATACAAATACACACTTGAAACACTTGTTCGAATTATTCATAACTTGCTTTATTTGTTCTAGGCGTGTTTCTAGTCTTTATCCTCATTATAGTGCCTCAAGCATGGCCTAGGATGGAAAGAGGATGCAAAAATGCACTTGGAAACATTTCCCAAATTTTGCTGAAAATAGGGTCCACGCTCGAGCGTGGCTTTCCCCGCTCGAGCGGACGTGCAAGATGTGAAGGCTCGCTCGAGCGTGGCTTTCCCCGCTCGAGCGGACTGCAAAGCTCGACAAAAGTACTGGATTCATGATTTTCACGCTCGACCCACGCTCGAGCGTGAGACTCAGACCTTCGCTCGAGTGTGAATTCCCTCGTTCGAGCAGACTGCAAAACTTATGAGCTTCTGGGTATATGCATTTCACGCTCGAGCGTGATTCACGCCGCTCGAGCGGAAGTGCATGTACTCAAAGTGCACGCTCAAGCATGAAGATCCCTGCTCAAGCGTGGATCAAATTTCTGGAATTTCCAGATTTGATCCACAAGTTCCAATCCAACCTTCAAGCCTTCAAACTCTATTTTCCTGGGCCAAAATTTTGGAAAACTCATAAAGACTCATAAAATAACATGTTTCAAGGATCAGTTCAAGAAATCATGGCCCAAAAGTTTGCCAATTGAACAAAATTTAACATGAACTCAAGGATATTTTATAAACATGACATGCATGGACTTTCTTGGAGCCCAACACTTCAAAACATGATCAAACATGATGAATTAATGGAAAACATTGTAAACTCTCTAAATGTAAATGAGATGAGCACATGCATGAAAGTTTTCTTGACAATTAAACTCAAAACATGGGAATTTATGCATGCATGCATGCATGGAACCATTTGACTTCCTTCAATCCTAGCCCAAACCTTACATGAATTCATTTAATTTGTTGAAATCTTGCAAAATCTAGTTCAATTACACAACCAAGAGCTTGATGTCTTACTTAGTGACTTGAACTCACAAGGGTTGAAGTTAGAGTTCTCTAATTCTTCTTAATTCACCAACAATCCTAGAAATTCCAAGGTTTGAATCCAATTTCCTTGTCACTCTCCTCTCTCCCACGTGTGTGTATGTGTGAGGAGCTCAAATGTGATTAACCATCAAGAAAAGAGTTGAGTGGGGTCTAAATGGAGCCTTATATAGGCTTCATTAGAGTTGATTTAATAAGACTAATCAAATGGGTATTAAATTGATCCAATTTAATCATTCCAAATCGAATTTCAATTGAACCTACTACAAAATTCTAAAAATTATAAATAGCACGTAAATCAAGTCAATTTCTGTACCGGATGCCGATAAGGCCCTCAATTCACAAACCGAAACAGAAATAAGGGCATGTCTTCCTACGCTGAACAGATAAAACACAAAAATAATGCAATGCACATGTAATTAACTCATGATCTCTTCTTAACTACTTGTTAAGCACACTTAAACATGAATTAACGTTAATTAAGGGTCAGGGTTGTTACATAAACCTTGTGAGGGTTAGGAGTTTTGAAAAGCTTTTCCCTTGCTATTTGTAATTGTTGGAGATTGTGATGGTAGTTGGGAACTCATTTTCTATTAAACAAATCATAATAATAAAAACACTTGAATTGCAACAATGGTTTGAACAAACCCTTACTCATATTATTAAAAACCATATCAACAAAAAAATAAAAAGCAGATTGGTGTGTGTGAGATAGCAACAGATTGGTGTGTTAAGCACTCTTTTAAAGCATGAACAAATTGGTGTGTTAAGCATTCCCACTAAAGTATTACACTTAACATTCATTTTCACTCTCTTACTTCTCATCTGATATCTTTTGACTCTCATTAATTATAAATAATTACCATGATATTCTAAATTATCTCTAATTTTTGTTAGTATCCTCATTTCTAAAGGTACAAAATACGGGGCAGGAATAGTATATTACAAACTATAGCCCCTTGCCATCCCTATATTGCAATTCCACACTCATTGAACTTACAAACTATAAATTAGTTTTTTTGTTTTTGGCTTTTTTTTTGGATAAAATTAGTTGAACCTTGTTTCAAGCCAAAATCCTTTACTCTTCCCTTTCATATGTACTCACTGTCTGTCTCCGCTCATATTCCTTTTGCTCACCAACTTTTAGTTGAAGCTTGCATTCAACTCTCACTTGCACCACCACGAAAAACCTTTAACATCTTTGAAACCAATGCAACTTGTAAAGAGTCCAATTTAGCTGTCCTTCACATTCATTGTGGAGTTGTCTTCAACAATAATGACCTAGCAGTGGGGATTGGTGTTGTGTTCAAACTTAGTTACTGTCCTGTGGACTTTTTATTCAAGAAAATTATTATTCAAAGGCCTTGTACTTACATAGCAGCAACCATTGCTACTGTCAAATGGGCCCAAGAACACTTTTTTGCACATCTTTTGTCTTCAGAAATTTCTGGGCAGCCAAACACTAATTACAATAGAGCAACCCTAAAATTTTCAATTGTGGAGCTCTGAATATGAATTTTAACAACAAAAACTCAAACAAAAAAAAAAACAAAAAAAAAAATCAAGAAGAGAGAAAAGGAAGCACAAAAAAAACACAAACAAAGCATTAATAAACCAAAAATCAATGCAATGGTAGTCAACTCCTATACATATTTTTAATATCAAAGCATGAATAAAATTTTCCCAAATTTTTCCTAAACCCTAACTATTCTTATTTTCCCCAATTTGAACAAATTTGAAATAGACAAAATCACAAATAACCAAAACTATATATATATATACATGCATGCTGAACAAGAAAGAAAAAGAAAAATCAGAGATGAAGGAAACAAACCAAAGCCGCAAACACCAGAGCCTAAAAGAGAGAAAGAGATCCAGCACCGGAAACGAACTAGAGCCGCACGTCGCCGGAAGTGAACCAAAGTAGGAAACAACCATAGCCACACGTCGTCGAAAGTGAACCAACGCCAGAAGAGAACCAAAGTCGCAAGTATGCTGCTGCGTTGCTGCTTGCTGCTGTATATCTCTTGCCAAAGAGAAAGATTAGGGCAAAAAATGAATATATATAGGTGGTACAAGAGTAAATAATTGAAAACACCAAGGGCATTTAAGTATCTTTACCCTTCACATAAACCTCATGAGAATCTGAAGCAGCTCCAAGCAGCTTCTGAAATTTAGCTTTTTTTTGTAACAACCCTCGTACTGATTACCGAGAAATCACTGAATTTTATACTGATTATTGCTAAACTGGACCGCTAATGACTGATAACTGGATTAATTGAAGTACTGAATGGACTGATTGAAATTGAAACTGAAATCGAATAAGTTTACCTATTGAATTGCATATGGTATCGGTTTGATCGATTGATTTATCTGTTTGCATTTTATGTTTAAATTGCTAATTGAAGGCCTTATCGGCGGCCGAACGGAGAACCGTTTAGTGTTTTGTAATCAGTGTAATTTTTATGATTTAATGATATATTTATCTGAAAATTGATTAGGAATGATTAAACTAGAATAATTTAAGCCAATCAAAGAGTTCGTCGAAATTACGGAAATGCCATTGTGAGTGGGCACTTGTTTAATCTTGTACACCTAATTAAACACTCCTCCAGCCCCTATCTCTTGTTGCTTGCCGAAATTAGAAGGGAGTTAGAGAGAGAGAAAGAATTGATTTCAACACATTTGGCTTGATTTGCTAGGAGAACTTGAAGATTGGTAACATAGATTGCTAAATAGTGCTTCCATCCTTGAAATACAAGACTTAGGTGAGTGAAATCATCATCCTCTTGTTGTTTTTAAGTTCCATCTTGCATGTATCATGATTATAGGGAAGTAAGTCATGAATTTGCTCATAAATGGTGAATTGGAGCTCAAATGTTACATGCATGCTTGAATTGATGCATTTTGAAGTTGAATTCATGATGGATTGTACATGCATGTCCATGATTTTATATTAGTCCATGCTTCCAAGTTGTTTTCAAAGATTGGAGCTCAATTGAGCAAGATTTGAAGCTTGGTTTTGGTTTAAAGTTCATGCATTGCATGTTTGCAAATTGTTCATGAAATGGGTTTGAAAAATGGTTTTAATTGACTCACCTTTGGGGCTTGAATTCTCAAATTGGCTTTTGAAACTTGTTATTTATTGTTTTGGGATGTGTTTTTCCAGAATTTGGGCCCAAGAGGTCGAGTTTTGAGTGTTAGAATGCTTGGTTTGAGCTTGGAAGGCAAATCTGGAAATTCCAGATTTGGCTTCTTCGCTCGAGCGAAGGATTCCTCGCTCGAGCGAGCACCTTTGTACAGGGCTCCGCTCGAGCGAGCATCGAGCGTGGTATCGCGCGTAAAAATCGAGCATCCAGTACTTTTACTGTTCCAGCAGCTCGCTCGAGCGAAGGACTTCTCGCTCGAGCGAAGCCTTTGATTTTGGAAGCTCGCTCGAGCGAAGGAAGGCTCGCTCGAGCGAGGCTCCTATTTTCAGCAACTTTTGAAAAATGCCTTCCAAGTGTATTTTTGCATCCTCATCCCATCTTAGGCATTCTTAGGCCTAGTTTAAGGCATCTTAATGAGGATTTAGACATAGAACCACACCGAGGAAATTTAGGGATTTAATTATCACCCTTCCCAACTATGAAACTTAGTGTGTGTTCTATTTATTGACTGTTTAGGGTTGGCTCTCGGGGACGCGCTCTAGCTGCTATTAGCCCAATCTCTGTGAGTAACAGATTGTGTAAAGATATGTTCAAAATGGTTATCTTTTGAATACTGAACAGAACTGTTTACTGAACTGATATTGTTTATTGAATGAATGTATGTCCTGTATTGTGAACTGTACTGTGGCATCCTTAGCACTTATTGATTACTGTTATTGTTACAGAGCTCTGTCGGTTTCCTTGTGGAACCATACTGTTTATTGATTGATGGCCATCACTACTGTTGGGTCTGTTAAGACCCGGTCCTTCTGGACCTACTGTTTATAGGCTATTGGATGTACCACATATGACTGATTGACTGAAATACTGAAAGACTGAAATACTGTTTAATGAACTGTTTTCATATTGTAAGGACATTCATTCATAACCTCTTTACACTTATTGTTATTCACTGGGCTTTAGCTCACTGTTTATATATATATGTAGGTTCTCAGCAGCCAGACCGGAGCTAGGAGCGTGGGTCAGTCCCCAGTTTTGTCCAGCCAGCCTGTGTGCCTCACAGCGAGGTTCCTAGTTGCCATGCCATGGCTTGGGGTGTTTTTGTGTCCCCCACCTGTCTCTTGACTGTTTTGTTTATTGTATAAACTGTTTACTGTTTGACCGTACTGTTATCGGGGGATTAAGTCCCGTACTGAATGGTTGTATATGATTGTATAGACTGTACTGTTTTGACTGTATGAATGCATGAAAAATATTTTTGGCATACAGATTTTCACAGCTCAATGGACACTAGTTATTTACTGTATTGGCTTCCGCCAGGCCCTGTACTCTGTTTTACTGTATTACTGTTCAGCAGGCCTTTAGTAATCTCGGATTACTGGCCAGTTACGGTGCTAAACCCATAGGGCCGGGTTTGGGTCGTGACAGAGTGGTATCAGAGCGATACTTAACCACGAGTTATACCGCACACACGTGTCCAAATGAGCTATAGAGTGTCCTAGAAAAGTGATTAGGGCATCTCATGAACTTGAAAAGTGTGTGCTTATGACTGACTGATTATATGTTAAAATGTTAAACTGTTTAATTACACAACTGCTTATAATGATAACTGTTATAACTGCTTATAGTGAAATGGATAACGCAAACACTGCAAATGAAACTGAATCATCATCCTCTGAGGCCAGAATGGCCAGACTTGAACAAATGATGGGATTGGTCATTGAAAGACTGGACCAACAACAGAACCAACAGCCCCCACCTCCTCCTCCACCGGTACAACCGGAACAAAATGTACAGAATGTGAATGTTAATGAGGTGGACATTATTGCACTGACTCATAAATTCAGCAAGATGAAACCGCCGTCCTTTCAGGGAGGCTTAGAACCGTTAAAGGCTGAAGCATGGGTCCTTGAAACAGAAAAGTTGTTTGAAGTTTTTCCGTGCTCAGAAGCACACAAGGTATTGTTAGCCACCTTTACATTGCAGGAAGAAGCTAGAAGGTGGTGGATGTTGATCCGTGACACCAACACTGTGGTGACTTGGGCTCAGTTCAAGGAGTCCTTCTTTGAAAAATATTTTCCTCAATGCGTCAGGGATAGAAAGGTAACTGAATTTGAACAACTGAAACAGGGCACAATGTCTGTTGCCGAATATGAGACGAAGTTCACCGAGCTTGCTAGGTATGCACCGCATATGGTGGACACCGACTACAAAAAGGCCAGGAAGTTTGAAGGCGGCCTAAATGTTCCTATCCTTGATAGAGTTAACATGTTGAAACTGCCGACTTACGTGGGTGTTCTTGATCGAGCCTTGATGGCCGAATCAAATATTGAAGCACTGAAGCAAACTGAACCACCAACAACTGAATGGCGCCATAAAAGACAGGGTTTCAAATTCAAGAAAGGCAAACATAACTCTGCAAACAAGAAACAGAACACGGGGTCAACAACTAGCCCCAGCCAAGGGAGTGGGTTTACCCCACCCTGCTCCGTATGTGGCAATAAGCACAAAGGGGTTTGCTACCAGATTTCAGGAGCTTGTTTCAGATGTGGCAAGGTGGGCCACAGAATCAAAGACTGTCCCTCTACCCCGCAAGCCAGTAGTAAAGCTGCACCAAGCGCAGCAGTATCAAATGCAGCACCAAAGCCTAACCCCAAAGCTACCGGGAAAAAGCCTATGAGGCAGGGCCGAGTATTTGCCCTAGCACCGGGAGACGTTCAGAATACTGAGACCGTTGTGTCAGGTATCCTCTCTATTTGTGCTCAAAATGCATATGTATTGATTGACTCGGGGTCTACACATTCTTATGTGTCGCATGCTTTTTCACGGAAATTGAATAGACCCTTAGAACCCATGAATTACTTGCTAGCTGTATCATCACCTATTGGGGGATCCATGACATGTGCATATTTGTATCCTGCTTGTGAGATTATTGTTGGGGATATGCATCTGTTTATTGATTTACTACCGTTGAACATAGATCATTTTGATGTAATATTGGGGATGGATTGGTTACAAAAATATCATGCTACTATCGATTGTGGGACCAAGCAAGTTGTTTTCCATCCACCGGGTTTACCTGAATTTGTATTTAATGGGAGTGGAGTAGTACCTCCTCCATATCTGATTTCTTCTGTAAAAGCTGTCAAACTGATTAAAAAGGGATGTAAAGGATATCTGTGTTCTGTACTGACTGTATCTGCTAATGATAATGTTAAAACTGATGTGAATTGCATTCCTATAGTGAGAGAATTCCCAGATGTATTTCCAGATGATCTGCCAGGGGATTTGATTGACAGGGAGATTGAATTTACTGTTGATGTGATTCCGGGTACACAGCCAATGTCTAAAGCTCCCTACAGAATGGCTCCAACTGAACTGAAAGAATTGAAAGTACAATTGCAGGAACTGTTAGACAAGAAGTTTATCAGACCCAGTACTTCACCGTGGGGTGCACCTGTTTTGTTTGTAAAGAAGAAAGATGGCTCACTGAGACTGTGCATTGATTACCGTGAATTGAACAAGGTAACTGTAAAGAACAAATATCCATTACCGCGTATTGATGATTTGTTTGACCAGTTACAGGGTGCACAAGTGTTTTCCAAGATCGACCTCAGATCGGGGTATCATCAACTGAAAGTTAAACCAGAAGACATTGATAAAACTGCTTTTAGAACGAGGTATGGCCATTATGAATTTTTAGTTATGCCGTTCGGAGTCACGAATGCCCCTGCTGCATTTATGGACCTCATGAACAGAATTTTTAAACCGTACCTTGATGATTTCATTGTAATATTCATTGATGACATCCTGATTTATTCCAAGACTAGAGAAGAACATGAACACCGTCTAAGACTTGCCCTGCAGACCTTAAGAGAACAGAAACTGTATGGTAAATTGTCTAAATGTGAATTTTGGCTTGATCATGTTATGTTTTTGGGGCATGTTGTTAGCAAAGATGGAATTTCTGTTGATCCGCAGAAAATTGAAGCTGTAGTAAACTGGCCTAGACCAACAAATGTGACTGAAGTCCGAAGCTTTTTGGGATTGGCTGGATATTACAGGAGATTTGTCAAAGACTTCTCCAAAATTGCCTTACCATTGACCCAATTGACACAGAAAGGAATATCATTTGACTGGACTGACCAAAGGGAATCAGCATTTCAAGAATTGAAAACCCGACTTGTGACTGCACCGGTTCTTACTCTGCCTTCAGGTACGGATGGCTACACTGTTTTTAGTGATGCTTCTCATAAGGGTTTGGGGTGTGTTTTAATGCAGAATGGGAGAGTTATTGCTTATGCTTCCCGACAGTTGAGACCGCATGAAAAGAACTACCCGACCCATGATTTGGAACTTGCAGCAGTAGTTTTTGCATTGAAAATCTGGCGTCACTATCTTTACGGGGCGACATGTGAAGTATACACCGACCACAAGAGTTTGAAGTATTTCTTCACCCAGAAAGAATTGAACATGAGACAGCGGAGATGGCTTGAATTGATTAAAGACTATGACCTACAGATTTTGTACCATCCGGGTAAAGCCAACACCGTTGCCGATGCTTTGAGCCGAAAATCGATTGGGAACTTAGCCTTTTTGCTGACTGGACAGAAGGAGTTGCTTTGTGACCTTGAAAAGTTTGAAATTGAAATTGTTTTGAGAGAACAAGGGGGAACAATAGCTGCCATTACTGCTCAACCAGCCTTGATTGAAGAAGTTAAAGAGAAACAGCAATTGGATGATTACTTGAAGAAGATCATCGAAGAAAGAGAGTCTAAACCAAGACCGGAGTTCAAATTTGAGAATAATGTACTGAAATTTCAAGAAAGACTGTGTGTGCCGAATGACACTGAACTAAAAAGAAGAGTTCTTCAAGAGGGCCACAATTCGAAATTGTCTATTCACCCGGGGAATACGAAAATGTATCAAGATCTGAAACAGAATTTCTGGTGGCCGGGAATGAAGAAGGAAATTGCCGAATTTGTGTCCAAATGTCTTCATTGCCAACAAGTCAAAGCTGAACATCAACGACCCGCTGGATTATTGCAACCCTTACCCATACCAGAGTGGAAATGGGAGCATATCACGATGGATTTCATCGTTGGGTTACCTCGTTCCAGAAAAGGTATGGATTCAATTTGGGTTATTGTTGATAGACTGACTAAATCTGCTCACTTCTTACCTGTCAAGACAATTTATAATGCGGACAAATTGGCTGTTATCTATATTGATGAAATTGTGAGATTGCATGGAGTGCCTGTATCTATTGTTTCTAACAGGGATTCGAAGTTTACATCGAGGTTTTGGCAAAGCCTACAGACTGCATTGGGTACTGAATTGAGGCTGAGTAGTGCCTATCATCCTCAGACAGATGGACAGTCAGAAAGGACCATCCAGACTTTAGAAGATTTATTGAGAATGTGTGTCCTTGATTTTCAGGGAAACTGGGAAAGTCATTTGCCATTGGCGGAATTCGCCTACAACAACAGCTACCATTCGAGTATTGGTATGGCGCCTTTCGAGGCATTGTATGGCAGGAAGTGTAGATCTCCAATTTGCTGGGCAGAAGTTGGAGATGGGCCGTTGCTTGGGCCCGAGATTGTTTATGAAACAACAGAAAAGGTAAAACTGATACAACAAAGATTGAAAACTGCACAGAGTAGACAGAAGAGTTATGCAGATGTTAGAAGACGAGACCGAGAGTATGAAGTGGGTGATCACGTGTTTGTGAAAGTGACACCAATGAAAGGCCAGACTCGCTTTGGAGTCAAAGGCAAGTTAGCGCCACGGTATGTCGGACCGTATCAGATTATTGAGAAAATCAATCCGGTGGCGTATCAAGTTGCACTTCCTCCTGAAATGGAGCATATGCATAATGTCTTTCACATTTTTATGTTGAGAGATTATCTTCGGGATCCATTCCATGTGATTGAGCCTACTCGGATAGTGTTGGGTGATGACTACACTTACGAGGAACGACCTATCCAGATTGTAAACCGACGGATCAAGAAACTGAGAAACAAGGAGATCCCGCTAGTGAAAGTTGACTGGCAGAACCATGGTGGTGTGTATGTCACTTGGGAAAGGGAAGATGACATGGCTAGGCGATATCCTGATTTGTTCCCGCTGAATCCTGTTTTCTTCCAGAATGAAGGTAACTCGAGTTTAGAGGACTAAACTCCTTATAAGGAGGGGAGACTGTAACAACCCTCGTACTGATTACCGAGAAATCACTGAATTTTATACTGATTATTGCTAAACTGGACCGCTAATGACTGATAACTGGATTAACTGAAGTACTGAATGGACTGATTGAAATTGAAACTGAAATCGAATAAGTTTACCTATTGAATTGCATATGGTATCGGTTTGATCGATTGATTTATCTGTTTGCATTTTATGTTTAAATTGCTAATTGAAGGCCTTATCGGCGGCCGAACGGAGAACCGTTTAGTGTTTTGTAATCAGTGTAATTTTTATGATTTAATGATATATTTATCTGAAAATTGATTAGGAATGATTAAACTAGAATAATTTAAGCCAATCAAAGAGTTCGTCGAAATTACGGAAATGCCATTGTGAGTGGGCACTTGTTTAATCTTGTACACCTAATTAAACACTCCTCCAGCCCCTATCTCTTGTTGCTTGCCGAAATTAGAAGGGAGTTAGAGAGAGAGAAAGAATTGATTTCAACACATTTGGCTTGATTTGCTAGGAGAACTTGAAGATTGGTAACATAGATTGCTAAATAGTGCTTCCATCCTTGAAATACAAGACTTAGGTGAGTGAAATCATCATCCTCTTGTTGTTTTTAAGTTCCATCTTGCATGTATCATGATTATAGGGAAGTAAGTCATGAATTTGCTCATAAATGGTGAATTGGAGCTCAAATGTTACATGCATGCTTGAATTGATGCATTTTGAAGTTGAATTCATGATGGATTGTACATGCATGTCCATGATTTTATATTAGTCCATGCTTCCAAGTTGTTTTCAAAGATTGGAGCTCAATTGAGCAAGATTTGAAGCTTGGTTTTGGTTTAAAGTTCATGCATTGCATGTTTGCAAATTGTTCATGAAATGGGTTTGAAAAATGGTTTTAATTGACTCACCTTTGGGGCTTGAATTCTCAAATTGGCTTTTGAAACTTGTTATTTATTGTTTTGGGATGTGTTTTTCCAGAATTTGGGCCCAAGAGGTCGAGTTTTGAGTGTTAGAATGCTTGGTTTGAGCTTGGAAGGCAAATCTGGAAATTCCAGATTTGGCTTCTTCGCTCGAGCGAAGGATTCCTCGCTCGAGCGAGCACCTTTGTACAGGGCTCCGCTCGAGCGAGCATCGAGCGTGGTATCGCGCGTAAAAATCGAGCATCCAGTACTTTTACTGTTCCAGCAGCTCGCTCGAGCGAAGGACTTCTCGCTCGAGCGAAGCCTTTGATTTTGGAAGCTCGCTCGAGCGAAGGAAGGCTCGCTCGAGCGAGGCTCCTATTTTCAGCAACTTTTGAAAAATGCCTTCCAAGTGTATTTTTGCATCCTCATCCCATCCTAGGCATTCTTAGGCCTAGTTTAAGGCATCTTAATGAGGATTTAGACATAGAACCACACCGAGGAAATTTAGGGATTTAATTATCACCCTTCCCAACTATGAAACTTAGTGTGTGTTCTATTTATTGACTGTTTAGGGTTGGCTCTCGGGGACGCGCTCTAGCTGCTATTAGCCCAATCTCTGTGAGTAACAGATTGTGTAAAGATATGTTCAAAATGGTTATCTTTTGAATACTGAACAGAACTGTTTACTGAACTGATATTGTTTATTGAATGAATGTATGTCCTGTATTGTGAACTGTACTGTGGCATCCTTAGCACTTATTGATTACTGTTATTGTTACAGAGCTCTGTCGGTTTCCTTGTGGAACCATACTGTTTATTGATTGATGGCCATCACTACTGTTGGGTCTGTTAAGACCCGGTCCTTCTGGACCTACTGTTTATAGGCTATTGGATGTACCACATATGACTGATTGACTGAAATACTGAAAGACTGAAATACTGTTTAATGAACTGTTTTCATATTGTAAGGACATTCATTCATAACCTCTTTACACTTATTGTTATTCACTGGGCTTTAGCTCACTGTTTATATATATATGTAGGTTCTCAGCAGCCAGACCGGAGCTAGGAGCGTGGGTCAGTCCCCAGTTTTGTCCAGCCAGCCTGTGTGCCTCACAGCGAGGTTCCTAGTTGCCATGCCATGGCTTGGGGTGTTTTTGTGTCCCCCACCTGTCTCTTGACTGTTTTGTTTATTGTATAAACTGTTTACTGTTTGACCGTACTGTTATCGGGGGATTAAGTCCCGTACTGAATGGTTGTATATGATTGTATAGACTGTACTGTTTTGACTGTATGAATGCATGAAAAATATTTTTGGCATACAGATTTTCACAGCTCAATGGACACTAGTTATTTACTGTATTGGCTTCCGCCAGGCCCTGTACTCTGTTTTACTGTATTACTGTTCAGCAGGCCTTCGGTAATCTCGGATTACTGGCCAGTTACGGTGCTAAACCCATAGGGCCGGGTTTGGGTCGTGACAGAGTGGTATTAGAGCGATACTTAACCACGAGTTATACCGCACACACGTGTCCAAATGAGCTATAGAGTGTCCTAGAAAAGTGATTAGGGCATCTCATGAACTTGAAAAGTGTGTGCTTATGACTGACTGATTATATGTTAAAATGTTAAACTGTTTAATTACACAACTGCTTATAATGATAACTGTTATAACTGCTTATAGTGAAATGGATAACGCAAACACTGCAAATGAAACTGAATCATCATCCTCTGAGGCCAGAATGGCCAGACTTGAACAAATGATGGGATTGGTCATTGAAAGACTGGACCAACAACAGAACCAACAGCCCCCACCTCCTCCTCCACCGGTACAACCGGAACAAAATGTACAGAATGTGAATGTTAATGAGGTGGACATTATTGCACTGACTCATAAATTCAGCAAGATGAAACCGCCGTCCTTTCAGGGAGGCTTAGAACCGTTAAAGGCTGAAGCATGGGTCCTTGAAACAGAAAAGTTGTTTGAAGTTTTTCCGTGCTCAGAAGCACACAAGGTATTGTTAGCCACCTTTACATTGCAGGAAGAAGCTAGAAGGTGGTGGATGTTGATCCGTGACACCAACACTGTGGTGACTTGGGCTCAGTTCAAGGAGTCCTTCTTTGAAAAATATTTTCCTCAATGCGTCAGGGATAGAAAGGTAACTGAATTTGAACAACTGAAACAGGGCACAATGTCTGTTGCCGAATATGAGACGAAGTTCACCGAGCTTGCTAGGTATGCACCGCATATGGTGGACACCGACTACAAAAAGGCCAGGAAGTTTGAAGGCGGCCTGAATGTTCCTATCCTTGATAGAGTTAACATGTTGAAACTGCCGACTTACGTGGGTGTTCTTGATCGAGCCTTGATGGCCGAATCAAATATTGAAGCACTGAAGCAAACTGAACCACCAACAACTGAATGGCGCCATAAAAGACAGGGTTTCAAATTCAAGAAAGGCAAACATAACTCTGCAAACAAGAAACAGAACACGGGGTCAACAACTAGCCCCAGCCAAGGGAGTGGGTTTACCCCACCCTGCTCCGTATGTGGCAATAAGCACAAAGGGGTTTGCTACCAGATTTCAGGAGCTTGTTTCAGATGTGGCAAGGTGGGCCACAGAATCAAAGACTGTCCCTCTACCCCGCAAGCCAGTAGTAAAGCTGCACCAAGCGCAGCAGCATCAAATGCAGCACCAAAGCCTAACCCCAAAGCTACCGGGAAAAAGATAGGGTTAAAAAAAAAAGATAGGGTTAAAAAAAAAAGAAAATTTCATTTTTACCTCTGTATTTTTTCTCTATTTTCAATGATAGTCCTAGATTTTGAATAATTTCAATTTTACCTTCAAATTTTTTGAAATCGTATCATTTTTACCTCTACCGTCACATTTGTAACAGAAAATGTTATAAAAAAAAAATTTCTCTTTGGGCCAAATTATAAAAGAAATATGCAAATCTACATTCTTCTACCTAAACTCACCATCTCTCATCTTCCTCCAATTCTTCCCTCTTCTCCGCCCTTGCAAGCGCTACTACCACCACAGTAATCACTCAATTCTCTAACCCAACTTCTTTTCAAACCCAAATTCACTCACTCAATATATATACATATTTATGTATACATATCATCTCTGCATCAACTTTTTTCAAACCCAAATGTACTCACTCAATGTTCTCTCAAACCATATCAATTCTCTCTCTCTCTCTCTCTCTCTCTCTATATATATATATATATATCATCTCTTCATCAACTTTACCAACATCACCACCCGAACCACCAACTTCGTCGCCACCAAACTCCATTACCTCCACCAGGAGCTTCACCATTACCACCACATTTCAACACTAAACCCACATCATTCACAACCAAGTTCCATTACTATTACCATCAAGCTCATGACCATCATCACCGCAAGCTTCGCCACCATCGCTGGACCGCCACCGCCGCCACCATCACCAGCTCCGTTACCACCTAGAACCATGTTTCACATCATGTTATAATTTGGATAGGTATTTGAATAGATACGGGAAAAAATTGAATAGATAGTAAAAAAAAATTGAACAAATAGATATGAATTTGAATAGATAGAAAATAATTTGAAAAGCTAGATATAAGTTTAAACAGTTAGTCAAAAAAAAGTCAAACAGATAAAAAAATGTCAACAAATAACTCAATGGATAAAATTAGAAACAAAATATCTTTCAAAACAAATAAAAGACTTCTCACAAAATTATTTCACAAAAAATAAATTTCTCACTAATAAAAAATATCGACTAAGGGTTGGTTTGGGATGTCCTAAAAAAATGCACTTTTTGACTTATTGGTGGGTTTGGGTTGGGTTTGGGTTGGGTTTGATGTGATGTGTTAGAGAGGTGATATGATTTAAATAAGATGATGTGACTTAAATAAGATAGTGACTTTTTGATTTTTTGACTTATTTAGTACATGCCAAACTAACCCTAAATCTAATGCATTATATCATCCTCAAGTTGGACTTTTTAACCATTATTATTTTTATATGAACTTTTTAAAAATAATTATAAAAAAAAAAAAAAGTGACAACTGACTTTGTACTAGCGGCTCATCCAAACATGGACAGAACAGAACTGTCTTCGGTTAGGCCGTCCTAACCAGTTCCAAACCGGACCAGCTGACATTGACTTCAGAGGGTGTGTGTCGCGAGTCATGACTCACTCACGCTATGATTGATTGGGAACGCCCAAAAAGAACTCGCACTTGTAAAACACACGTGCCCTTTTTTGACCCATCACGACTCGCAGAAGCTTCGGAAACCCCCATTTGGCTACCCCCCCAATTCCTAGCTCTTTTCTCTCTCCTCTCTCTTTTCTCTCTTCAATTAACGAAGCTCGATCACTGGGTCTTTGATTCGAACAATTCACTGAATCTTCAACCAATTAGCCGCGTGTTTCGTTGAATCAGGTTAGTTTTATTGTCCCTACCTTCACATGCTGTCTCTGTTTCGATGCTCAATTGGCTTTCTTTTGTGCTCTCCTTTTTCTGATCTAAGAGGGTTTTTCTTTGAATTCTCGCTTCGAAGTCTTTTTAAAGTTCAATTCTGATTGCTGTTATTGTTTTCTTGGATTGTTACCCGTGAAATTAAAATTCAGAAATTGAAATCTTGTATATTTATGCATTATTTTTATTTTTATTTTTTTGCTTGAATGTGGTGTGTGATTGACAGGATTTCTGGAATTAATCAGTGAAGGGAACCAATCACCACTTGTTTTGAGGTTAATTGTGATCTGGGTTTTGTTCATTTTGTTACAGAATGCAATAGTGCAGTTTGTATCAACTTTTAATGCGAACACACTGATATTAGGGTTTTGGATTGGGAAGTGGGGTTATGGGTTCTCTGCAGTTGATGGGAATCAAAATGCCGGTGGGTCAGCAGCCCTCCACTGTAGAATTGAAACTTCAAATTGAAAGAAATCTTGGGTTTGAGAAAGCAGAAAAGTACTTTTGTCTTTTGAACCAATACTTGCGTCTCAAGATTAGCAAATCGGAATTTGATAGGCACTGCATTGGTACAATTGGGAGAGAGAACATCTGCCTTCATAATCGACTTATCCGAGCAATTATAAAAAATGCATGTGTTGGTAAGACTCCTCCACCAAAAGAGAGCAAAACTGGCAGTTCATTGAATGTTAAAGTGCCAAATGGGTATCAAAGAAGTAGTCTTCAGTCACTCTGTAGAGACGTTTTTCCTCAGTCTCCACGGAAGGGAAGGTCACCGAGTTTTCGGGATCGGAAGTTTAAGGACCGTCCCAGTCCTCTTGGGCCTCATGGGAAGACGCATAGTGTTGGTTGTGAAGATTCCGTTCCTAAAATTCAGGAACAACAAAGTGCCACTGAGCTGCTTTCTTTAGGTAGTAGGACACCTCCTGAAGGAAACTCTGTGGAAGAAGGTGAAGAGGTTGAGCAAGCTGCTGGAAGCCCAAGTATTTACAGTAGAAGCCCTGTCAGAGCACCTCTTGGCATGTCCATAAACGGGAAAGAAACACGGAAAGTACTGCGTAATGGATCGGCAACTGCCTCTCATATACACTCATGCCTCAGTAATGACGAGCTTCCCAACACCAGTTCTCTGAAGACCAGATTGGAGCAAAAGTTAGAGATGGACGGCTTGAAAATTTCAATGGATTGCGTTAGCCTGTTGAACAACAGTATTGACATTTACCTGAAGAGGTTGATAAGGCCATGTTTGGAATTAGCTGCTTCAAGGTCTGGAAATAAGCACTCAAGTGAAGTACCTGATCAGGTTGTATTTGGTTTGAATGGGATGATGCCCGTGAGATATGTACATAAAGCAAACAGACCCGTTTTTGCATCCTTGTTGGACTTTCAAGTTACAATGGAATCAAATCCCGGGAGGCTTGGAGAAGATTGGCCAGTACAACTTGAGAAGATTTTCTTGCGTGCATCAGATCAAGAATGAGTTTGGCTTCATCTAAGTGATAACGTGTTATTCTGATTCTAGGGTCCAGTCTAACAGTGACGTAGACTCCACATTTTTATGAGTGATGCTGGAGGGCTTACATGCTTAAAGCTATGAAAATTTTGGATCAAGGCGATTAGGTTGTATGTATATACATCTCAGTGCTGATTACGGGACACGTCACGTGGTAAAGTATAGTGTCAACACTTGTAAAAATCTAGCCACTAAAAGTAGCTCAGTTGTCTCCTTCGACTAATTTGTATAGTTTTTTCTTCTTATTAACAAAATAATGTTATTGGTAGGGTCCCAGAGCTCTAGAAAGGTGGAGGAGCAAGAGTTGTCGTGATAGAAAAGAGAAATGACTATATCCTCCACACTTGATCATCATTTGATATATTATCCAACCCCAAGCAATCTTAATTATTGGTGGTGGTTGAGGCCGTTAGATTGTATTTGTTTAATCATTCAATTTCTATAGTTTGTTCATCTTATTGACTTTTTGTTAATAAAGCTTGTCTTTGGAGTTGCCAGAATTATTGTGGTTTGAATTGTTGTTAATTTTGTAATGTTTTCAGTGAGCTTGAATAAATTATTTTTGTGAAAAAATAAAATGTCTCTCGCACGGTTTAATTATTTTATGGTTTTGTTGCTCACTTTGTTTATTTCTTGTGGATTTTTCTGTGTTGCCTAGTCACTTTCAAGTTCATCCTTTATACATCACAGGATGAAGAACAGGGTACTAGACATGTCTATTCCCTTTTCTTTGATGACATGTGGGCTATTGATGCATGGACTGTAGTGGAATTCAGTGCAAGAATAGTTGATGTCAAATTGAGCTTTGATGCAATATATTATACATACACAAAAACGTGCACATGCACATTCTTTGGTGGTGTTGATGCCACAAAAGAGTTCATTGCTTCCACTCTATTTAATTTTCATCCGTCGAAACAGAAGCACTTAATGTGATGTGGAAGCAATAGTTCCAACTCTGGCATTATCCTATTCTTTTTATTTTAGAGTCAATCTTTTCTGTATCATTTAAAATTGTAGTCTGCCTTCATAATTTACAGATTGATTTCCTCTGCTGGGGAGAGTCCTTAAAATACAACTGCAAGTTTCACCTACTTCCTGGAAATCATGTAGGGTCATTTGGGGATTGAATTTTGTTATTTTTTATTTTTTATTTTTTATTTTTTGGGGGGTAAGGAATGTTATGTTCTGTTTGATACCATAGGCTATAGTTCTGTTAGGGATCCCGGAATAGTTGAACTTCAAAGGAGAGAATATGGGGGATAGCAATGTCTTAGGCTTGGGCTAACAGCGTGCTTTAAAATGTAAATGAATAATAGTTTTGTGGACTCAAATTACATTTCAATTTTCTTCTTGCAAATAATTTGCGTGAATTTACGCCCTTTGATTTCAATGTACAATAGTTTCATTGACTTATATTACATTTTAATTGTCTGCTTGCAAATATTTTTCTTGAATTTCTCATTCCTACTATACCGTGGACCTGTAATGGCAAATGGATATTCACTTGTACTATAAATGTTGTTTTTTCTTTCGTGAAACTAATCTTGAGTCTACACATGAATGCTTGTTCCTTTTTTTATGTTTCTATGTGTATTTGCCAGCCCCAAATGATTACACATTTAAATTATATAGGAAAGTAGAAGGTATTAGCTTCTTTGATAATGGTGAATGATATTTGATTCAAGTGAAATTTGCAGTATTATGACTCTTAACTCCTCCATTTTAATTCTCATTTGTGTCTTTCAGGATTTGGCATTGCAGTATAATTTTATCTTGAGACTTGAGATGATGAGAGCTGACAGATGTGATCTTTTTGAACAATGTTGGATGATATTTGCCACAACAGCTGACGTGATTTACGGTAAACACGAACAAACTCTTTAAAACTCTTATGGATTTAATAACTGAAATTTATTTGATCTGATGTGGAATCGGAGATAATTGCCACTAAATAAGAGTAAAGTTGGGTACACAAAATTCAACAACTGAAAAATGTGCAGAATATTCATGTATGTATTTTTCTACTGTTAAATTCTGTGTATATATAACTGCCACTAAAGATAAAACTAAAAATAATTTGTCGTTCTGAATTTATTGACATATATTTGATTGTATCTCTATGTCATATTTGAAAATCTATGTTTCTAGGAATTAGACTCTAGATTGGTTACCGATATGCCTCATGGCCTATATGTAAGTGCCAGCTTTTTTACTTTTATACTATTTAATTTGTGTTTGAATCTTTAGGGGAAAAAAGAAAAGTGAATGTTATGAAAGCTAATTTTTTTCTTTTACCGAATCATCCACCTTTTTCTGTTCCTTTTAAAAACATTATCAACAAATCCAAAAGAAAAAAAAGAAGGAAAAGAAGAAAAGTGAATACAAGGCAGGAAAGTTAAAACAAAAATACAATTATATGGCTTCATGTTCGAAGTTATTTATTCCGAAATCCAAATCAAATTGCAAGACAACATAGAATGTCTTGTATTATTACAATATCATAGGACAATCCCATACATAGTGCACACACAAACCCATCCGAAATATTCGTCTAGACAAAGCTAACTTAAAAATCATTCATAAAATTCTCTCTTATCAATTCACTCAAACAAAATCATTAACCTGAATTTGGGTTAGTATTCATCTTAAAATTTTGAAAATTGCAATTTTTTAAAATTTATATATTAATCAATTAAACGCTCCACAATCACGACGAATGTTCCCATTGGATCCGGTTTTGACTCCGACCCGCCCCAGTTTGGTCATGGCCGCCACAAAGGCTTTCTGGAAAGCAGGCGAGTTGTTGGCCCAAGTATTGACAGTGGGCTTGGACCTTTGGTCCGTAAAGAGGACTTGGTCCGAGGTGAATAGGCCCTTGCCTTGCTGGAGATTTTTGAAGTACATATTGTCAAAGGTTCTGGGGGTGTTTGGGTCCATGTTGATGGCTATCCTGGGGTCTACATTCCTTGGGCACATGGATTGCAATTGAGCTGCATATGGTTTGTTGAGCGTGGGGTCCACTGGGTTCTGACGGCTGAAATTGTATATCCGGTTTGCAAACCTGCTACAGTGAGAGAATCCTACGGTGTGTGCAGCTGAAACACAAAAGAAAATAAAATGAATAAACATTAATTTACTTGATTTATTTTATCTCTTTTTAATTTTTTTTCCAAGAAGTCATAACACAAAAATCTATACGTATATTTAAGATTCATCATTATATTTGGAAAAAAAAAAAAAAAAAAAAAATCATATTAGAGGGGGCAACAACAGGAAGACGACCAATTGAAAAGCTAAAAAGAGTTTAAAACTTAGTAATAATATGTGATTATTTATTTTACTTTATTTTTTTTATTTATTTTTGTTGAGAAAAAGTATGTGCTTAATCATGTGTCACTTTTTATGGTTGAGTTGTGAGTCTTTAATATAAATTGTTAGAAATTGAGGTAGGTCCCCTACAAAATGTCATTTTCATGGACTATGTATAACATCATGACAGTGATGCGCACCAATCAAAATAAATAAATAAATAAATTAGGCTTTATTCATTTTTAATCTTGGTGATGCCAGCTAATACTTGGACTAGTATATGCAACAATCAGGAATAAAAACAAGGGGAAAAGAATAATAGGATCAATATATATATATATATATATCCATGTGGTAACATAAAAGGCATATTGTCTTTCGGTGGGAACTACTTCCAAGTAATTATAAAAATATAGAGATACCGCAAGTTTTAACTTCAGTTGTGTATTAGTACAAGACATACTCACTTTTCTCCTTTATATTTTTGCATTTACTTTTGAGTAATTCTTATTGGAACGCAATTTCCTCTTACAAAAAGCCAGTGGACCTCTCTAATTGGTCCTGTTGGGCATGGCGGCAATTGGTTACGGAGAAAACTACTTACTTAGAACATGGTAAATAATTTTACTTAGAATCAGAACATGTATGCATAAAATAAAATCTAGACACACATTGATATTTCTAGATAAAAATTCTGAGATAATAGTGTTAGTGTTGTTTACCTGATAGAGCAGTCATGTCTGTTTGAGAGAGGCCATGAGCAGCAAACATGGAATTGAGCTGGTTCAAATTGAAACCTGGCTGAGGCAGCTTCCCATTTACACTTGCTGCTGTGGAGCTCAGCCCATCCAATCTTCCCAACTCTACTGCGTACGATGGTCCACCAGACTGCATATATAATTTACAATATTGTGTTGTGGGCATTAGAAATGACAATCTTACATTATTAACACGATAATCGTATTTTTGAATTAATAATACAAACCAGTGCAACGACGTCTCGGGTAGCCATGGCAAGAATGTCGGCACACGAGACCTTGTTCCTGCAACTTGGGATCGCGTCAACTGCTGCTTTAGCTTTGATCACCGTGTCAAATCCATCTCCGGCCAGCGACAGATTGTCTGGGTGATCCTTTTCCGCTTTGTTGTTCCCGGAAGATGAAATTATTACTGAAGCATCACATCCCTATTATTTTGAACAAACCAATATTAGTCTTCTAACCATTATAAGTCTACTCCAAAATTTTCAACATGGGTGCGCATGCCCAATATAATCATTCCAATGCTAGCCATGATTCTAAATTTTGAGTGAGGTCTCAGTATCAGTTGAAGTCATAAATTTTTTTAAAATCATTGTCTCAACTATGAATTGACTCTATCAATTGTGAATTGACTCTGAATTGATATGTCGCAAAAAAGAAAAATCCAATACTTATTGGCCGATATTTATAACGATGATGCTAGGTGATTAGTTGTTATTAGTTACCTGGACAAAGCAATCGTGGAAGAAGAGACGGAGAGTAGCAGGGACCGTGACAAACGTTTGTTGAAACTTTTGTTTAACGGCATTCCTAACCACATTTTCGACGTTTGGACATACATTGGCGTAGTAGTTTTGTCTGAGTTGTGCCGATGCCAAGCTGAGACACAGAGAGACCGACCACACGGCTATTACAAGATTGATGAATTGACCCATTTGTTGAGATCTGAAGTGAGAGAGAAAATAAATGCAAGGGATTTAGATGTGGGTCGCTTTAGTATGTTTGAGCTCTATATATAGATTTATGTGCGTGTATAAGTGAGTACGCTGTCATGAGACACTTGTGTTAGAATTTAGAATATATCTTTTTTGACAACTAATAAAGTAGTGATTTCGAAAGAGGCACTAACGTTTGGTTGAGAGGCCGCCTTGGCTTGGCTTGTCATCGTTGTCTGTAATTTTCTAGTTTTCTTGTATTGTAGCTCATTGAGTTTGAATCCCAAAGCTTGGTCCAAGAGAAGCAGCTAGCACTGAATGGGGCAGCTCCTTCAGCAGCCAGAGTACGCGATGGTCCCATTATTTAAAAAAAAAAAAAAAAAATAGGGTAAATTATAAATACATTTCCTGAGGTTGCTTAAAGTACAGATTGTTTCATGTGATTTGAAAAATTACAAATATTTCATTGTCAGAATTTTTTATTTAACAGAATTAATTAAAAAAATAAAATTCATAATTGCTCATCTATACAATAATAAAATTAACTAAATTCTTAATTGAAATATATTTATAATATTATTAAAAATTATTAATTAATTTCGTGATTTATTAATAAAATGAGTGATTTGTTATGAAATTAAAAAATTTAAGAAGTGAAATGTAATTTTAAAAATTATAATAAATAATTCGTATTTTAATTAAATTTTGGAGGATGTATTTGTTATCTACTTTAAAAAAGTAAAATAAAAGGATCAAGATAGGTAGGTAGCTCCCAAAAAAGTAATCTAAATTTTATCACGAAAAGTCAAGTGTGAGATAGATTGAAATTAATGTTGCGTGAGTCACTGTTAAAATTAATATGATTTATACGTCTTATTTTCTAGGTGCTTTCTGAGTATATTTTTTAAGTTTTGAAAATTAAAAAGCAAATTATATTTATAATCTTTAAAATTTGACTTGTATCAATTTTATTTTTAAAATTTTTATATTATGTCAATTTAGTTTAATTTGGTATTATTTGTTTAGAAATTGGCCTGAAATTTGAGACAAGATAGGGGCTGTTTTTTTTGGGTGAAAAAAAAAAAAAAAGCCCTTATAAAAATAAAAATAAAAACAGACAAGATAGGGGCTGTTTTCTGTAGCCTAAATGAGTTGATTATAACTTATTTTAATTTGAGAGGCTGTGTCAAATTGTTTAGTGTAATTTTTACTTCTTATTAGGCAGAAAAATATTAAATAAGCTAAAAGGGGATTATTTAGAAGTTGGGGGAAGGAGGGTGCTTTAAGCATCTGTTATCTAATTATTAGTTTTTAACTTATAATAAATGAAAAATGCTATAGACCCCAAATGAATTATCAAATATTTTACCAAACCTGTCACATGGGTGTACGACTCACACACATGTGATTTGTATGGGTCTTACACTCATATGAGAGATTTGGTAGAATATTTAGTAATTCATTTGGGATGGTTCAATCACCCTTTTCAAAGTAATCGAGAAATTGATACTCAATTTGAAATGATTCATTTATTTTTAAACATACCAACCCTAAAATTTGAAAATAAAATAAGAGCTTTTGACGTGATTGTTCATACCATTTTGTAGCGTGAGGTTGTGAGTTCAATTCATATAAAAAAGAGTTTAATATTATTTGTTATGTCTATTTATGTAATTGTTGTTGTGCTGGTTGTTAGATTTTGTGATTTTTGACTTTCTAACAATCGTTAGATTTTAATTATTTAATTTGTGATAAATTTACACATATTTTTAATTACTCTATTATTAATAATAATAATAAATTAACACAAAAGCCAACCCTGCTCTCAAACAGCACTGTGGTGATTGAAAAATCAACGAAGTGTGAGTGAAACAAAATCTAATCTAATTTGGACCACGTACATTTCTGTGCACACTTTTTATTTTTCTGTTAACTGTCTCATTATTTTTACTAAATTTAAACTTAACTCAAATTTACCACTTCTGTCAATTTTACAATTTTCTTTATTATTTTTGTGTTTAGTGTGTGTGTCAACTTCCGACCACACTGCCAAAATGGTACTCAGCTGAAGAACATTGGCAGAATAGATTGCCCGAACGACCTGTCACAGAAAAGAAGAGATTCTGGCGGTGGTTCGTCCACCCGGGGGCACTCCGACGATCAAGTCAGTAAAATATCTCTCAAAGATAACCAATAGTGCTTAACTCACTAGACAAAGCATAAAAGACATACCTTAGACCCATGGGGGTGCCTCCTTTTTATAGCCAATACAATCCTAATCCCAATAGAAGCCTAGCTCTAATGGACTTAGGATTACTGCTAATCTTGGACTCCTAGTAGGATTAGGATAAACTCTCTAAGAGTCTTATCTTTACCCAAACTGAAGTCTTCTCTCATTCTAGGACTCTTGTCCCTTATCCGCTTATCCCGGATTTCGATATTTTTGCAGATAACCTGGGCCTCGCCGAGATCATCTTGACGTCATGACCAGGACACGTGGCACCCCGGCTGGCACTTCGGTGACACCTCGGCCACATGTTGTCATTCAAAAATTATGTTCTCACAACTGCCCCCTAGGTTCTATTACCTCGGTATCCTGAGGTGATGGAACCTATATCATTTCTTTCATTTAGCACGTCGGCTAAGCTCGCTTCATTATCTATTGCCGAAGTCAGAACTGGTCGGCTCAATATGACCAAGACCTATAGTCTGCTTTCATCAATGCGTTAGAACCAACGACCAAGTTCGTTCAAGTTTCTCAGCCGAAATCGTCCTCCTAGCCGAGGTATTTGCTTCATTGAATTAAGAACTCCAAGAGTTCCAGCATGCGTATGAGCTGGCACGCACAATATTTCAACTGTTTTTACTACGCGTCTTTTCCCTACTGGACCGTACCTGATACGGGCCATCAAGTCGCATCACTTTTGCATGCGTCGTCTGACAAGCACGTCGTCCAAGGCACCATAATTGCCATTTTGCCGCCATTTCATGCTTTTGATCAAAATCAACTCTCTCTCCGTCTTTTCACTTTTGCATCTTCGTTCTTGTTCAAACTTTCTCTCTCAAATCCTTCATTGCTGTTTTTGCGAAGCTTTCTGCAACCAGTTTCACTCTCTCCCTCCGGTGAGGCTTTCGTTGCAATTCTTGCTTACTACCACCGTCTGACACCGGTGTACTTCACATCGGCCTTTTAGTAATCTAAACAATCATTCTTCAATGTTAGGCCGAAGTGCCTTCTTTCCTTTTTTGAATGCATTCTTTAATTTCTTCTTTCAATGTGGTTGTATGTGTCTTCTTTTTACTCTTGTATGATTTTATACTTAAAATAATTTGAATGTCTTCAAAATACACCTTAACTGTGCAATCTCCTCGGGGTGTAACACCTCGGTTGTACCCACTAATCGGTTTATCTCAGCCTCGGTTTAACACTTGAAAATATTTTTTATAATATTTTCACAAGTGTTATTTACAACTCGATACTTCACTCTTAGCAAGACTTCTGTCTTCAAATTTCTTCCAAGTCTTGGCAACATGGTAATCTCGGCAAATATGTAGATACTTCTTTCAACATAACCTTGGCTTAACTCGTAAATTTTTTCTCAAAATTTCAACAAGTGTTTAAACCAATCTTCTTTTAACATAACCTCGGTTAACTTGAACTTGTAAACTTAAATTTCAACAAGCGTTAAACGTGACATCGGTTTAACTTCAACTTGTAAACTTAAATTTCAACAAGCGTTAAACATGTCCTCGGTTTAACTTCAACTTGTAAATTTTAATTTCAACAAGTGTTAAACACGTCCTCGGTTTAACTTCAACTTGTAAATTTTAATTTCAACAAGTGTTAAACATGATCTCGGTTTAACTTCAACTTGTAAATTTCAATTTCAGCAAGTGTTAAACACGTCCTCGGTTTAACTTCAACTTGTAAATTTCAATTTCAATTTTCAGTAAGTGTTAAACAAGACCTCGGTTTAACTTCAACTTGTAAATTTAAAATTTCAACAAGTGTTAAACATGTTAAATTTCAACAAGCGTTAAACGTGACCTCGGTTTAACTTCAACTTGTAAACTTAAATTTCAACAAGCATTAAACATGTCATCGGTTTAACTTCAACTTGTAAATTTTAATTTCAACAAGTGTTAAACACGTCCTCGGTTTAACTTCAACTTGTAAATTTTAATTTCAACAAGTGTTAAATATGATCTCGATTTAACTTCAACTTGTAAATTTCAATTTCAACAAGTGTTAAACACGTCATCGGTTTAACTTCAACTTGTAAATTTCAATTTCAATTTTCAACAAGTGTTAAATAAGACCTCGGTTTAACTTCAACTTGTAAATTTAAAATTTCAACAAGTGTTAAACACGTCCTGAGTTTAACTTCAACTTGTAAATTTCAATTTTAACAAGTGTTAAACACGTCCTGGGTTTAACTTCAACTTGTAAATTTCAATTTCAACAAGTGTTAAACACATCATGGGTTTAACTTCATTTTGTAAACTTAAATTTCAACAAGTGTTAAACACGACCTCGGTTTAACTTCAACTTGTAAGTTTAAATTTCAATAAGTGTTAAACATGACCTCGGTTTAACTTCAACTTGTAAATTTAAATTTAAACAAGTGTTAAACATGACATCGGTTTAACTTCAACTTGTAAATTTCAATTTCAACAAGTGTCTAAACCAATCCCAAGCATCATTTTTCAGCCCTTTGCCCCCTAATGTGAACTTAAGTTCCACTTGGGTTCTCATTAGGCATGTGGCTTTGACCTCGTCGCCGATGTAAGATTCGATCAAAGACTGGCCAAGGTTATTAACCTTGGTCTCTTAACTAAGGCACTTAGCTCCAATATGTGTCTGATTTTGCCGATATGACAAGTCCAGGTTAACCCAACTTAGTTCAACTTTATTATATGCAAGTAAAGTTTCTACTCTGCCATATAATAAGTCTAAGTTATTCATCATGTTTTAATCAGAAACATCGTCATAGGACTGGTCAGTCCTATCGCACAGATTTCAAAAATCAAACTCGCACTTTATTATTGCTTCAGCCGTTAGGCCCCATTGCCGGCAACCTTTCTCAGGCTGAGGTCCCTAACTTTGAACTCTCTTGGGCTGACCTTCTTGTTGTAAGCCCTAGCAAATTGTTGCCGGTATGCCCCCAGTCGAATTGTTGTTCTATCGCACGTTGCAGGTGGATTTCAAAGCATTTTCATGCTTTTTTACAAAGGCTTCAGCTTCCTTTTGCATATAAGGCCAAAAAAATTCCTACGATATTGCTCTATGGGCAAGGGATCTGCCTCCTGCATGGCTTCCACATACTCCTTTGTGGACTTTATATAAAAATTCTTTAACTTAGGCCAAGCTCTTCTCTTCTTACTTAATCATCTAGGCCGAGATCTTGTCTTCTGGGATCTGGGATCCGAGATCTGGAATCCAGGATCTGCTCACTTGGGTTGAGCTCTTGTCTTCTCGTATCCAGTGTTATCTCGGCTTCACTTCGGCGAACCATTTCTCTTCTCTTGTTTGGACGCCTTTGTCCTCGACGTGTCCTCCTCGGCTCTGGCATACTTTTTTATCCTGGCAATCAGCTCCTCCATGCTTTTCGGCAATGTCTTTGCCAGTGATTTTCGAAGCAGGCAGTCATCCTTCAAGCCGTTTTTAAACGAGACGACCGCCACCTCTTGGTTGCATCCTGGTGTTCGGTTGAATACCTCATAATACCTTTTGGCATAGGCCCTAAGACTTTCATCCTCGCCGATCTTCAGGGCCATTAGGGCGTCCACCCTCAATGGCTGTAGCTTGTTTGTCACGAACCTGGCCACAAACATCTCGCCCAGGCCTTCCCAGGTTTTCATAGTTCCTTTCGGCAACTTGTGAAACCAGTCCGATGCAATTTCTCCGAAAAGATGAGGGGAACACCTTGCAGAGCAACGGCTCATTCTCGGTGTACAACGCCATCGAGTTCAAGTACAAGTCGACGTGAAAGTTAGGGTCTGACTTACCGTCGTAAATCTGGAATCTCGGCATGCTAAACCTCTTTGGGGCTTCGAATTTGTCCAATTCTACCAAGAACGGTGTTCTCGGCTTGATCGGGGAGGTTAACTCGGCATCTTGTTGCTTCCTCTGTAGGTGATCCCCTAGATCCTCTTTGGTCCGTCCAGGAGCTCGGCTATCTCTTGACTTCAGCCTTTTCGGTGCACTACTCCCAGTTTCATTATGGGTCCTTTTGGACTTCCCTCCATTGGTTGTATCGAAGCACAACTCCTGCTCTTGAACATGCCGATGTTCTTTGGGGTCGACTTCCTTGGTGCGATGCGTCCTTCTCAATTCTTCCCTTCTTGACTCTCCTTGCCCGACCTCCCTTGAAGGGCGGTGACAGTGTTTTTCGGTCCTGGTGTGCTGGGGGACTGTAGGGACTGTTTTCTGCCCCTCTTTTCGGGCATCCTCCTTTGCCGCTGGAATCGGTGTATCTTGTAGTAGGAACGGTGGCTGCATGACGTTATTCTGTATCATGAAATTGACCACTGTTTGTAGGTCCGTCAATTTGTTCACCATGGCTTTTACCTCATCGTCCCTCCATAGACATCTTTCTTTCCATACCTGGAGGTCGCCCTCGTTGTAATACCCGCTTCGGTCTGTTTTCTTTAGTACGTCACTCTCCTGGCCAACGTCATTTCATTCATGATTCTTATCACGAGTCTCTTTGTTGCAATTGTCTTCTTCAACGTCAAGGTCAATATGTTTCTCGCTCCCAGTAGGGGTGTCGTCCACAACCTTCTCTTTCTGTCCGTCGTTGGCCATCTATTCTCCTTTCGTTCCCACAGACGGCGCCAAATTGTGTGTGTCAATTTTTGACCACGCTGCCAAATTGGTACTCAGTTGGAGAACACTGGCAGAATAGATTGCCCGAACGACCTGTCACAAAAAAGAAGAGATTCCGGCGGTGGTTCGTCCACCTGGGGGCACTCCGACGATCAAATCAATAAAATATCTTTCAAAGATAACCAATAGTGCTTAACTCACTAGACAAAGCATAAAAGACATACCTTAAACCCATGGGGGTGCCTCCTTTTTATAGCTAATACAATCCTAGTCCCAATAGAAGCCTAGCTCTAATGGACTTAGGATTACTGCTAATCTTAGACTCCCAGTAGGATTAGGATAAACTCTCTAAGAATCTTATCTTTACCCAAACTGAAGTCTTCTCTCATTCTAGGACTCTTGTCCCTTATCTGCTTATTCCAGATTTCGGTATTTTCACAGATAACCTCGGCCTCGCCGAGATCATCTCGACGTCATGACCAGGACACGTGGCACCCCGGCTGGCACTTCGGTGACACCTCGGCCACGTGTTGTCATTCAAAAATTATGTCCCAGCAAGCATTAGTTGTTTCTTCATAAAATTAATATTTATCTTCTTATTATAGAGTACTGCTATTAATAACCCATCAATTATTTTAGACTCCCATTTTTTTAGTTTTTTTTTATTGCAATAATAACCTCAAATAAAATTACTAAAAAATATATCAATAATTTTGGGACATCCTGTCTTACAATTAAGCTCACACAACCACTACATCATAAATCAGGTTTTATGAGAGCACCAACCTCTATCACCCCTCATTTATTTTTCCCAAATCCCATCTATCCTCAAAACCTTGAAAATTTTTTGGTGGTAATATTTTAGCGGTAACGGTGGCAACCATTTGATTACCTACATTTCTCTAGTAATGACAATGAGTGAAATTTTTTTCGACAATCACAACTCAATAAGACGAGAGGAGTACAACAATAAAAATTTAGAGGAGATTCATAACTTTGATAGTGTTCTTAACTCAGAGGAGATTGACCTTGTAATGGTAAGTTTCTTTAAAAAAAATGACAAAAATAATAAAAAAATGTTCGTCATTTTTTCAAGATTGAAGTCTCGAACATTATTTATTTATTCGGAAACAGGTAATCGAATATTTCTTATTTGTTTGGGAACAGATAACCAACTCTAACAATGGTCAAACTGAAGAAAAGGACAAGGTGGCATAGATCACAATCCAAGCTAGTCTTGTTAGGACAATTGATAGTAATCACACTTGATTCTTCTTCTTTTTTCTCAAGCACAAAAACCGCAACCAAATTTCTTGTTGATATATTCTAAGGATTGAAAATTAAAAACCCTACATTTATTTCCTCACCGTAAGGTCATGGACAAGTATGTGAAGATGAAATAGTAATCACCTTCATGGGTTTTGTTAGGGTTTTGGGAAGGGAGGTTTATTGGGATGTGGTGGGGTGTGCATTCAATTGAATTGGTGTAATATTTTTATAAAAATAATTTTGATATTATTTGAGAGAAGAAAAGAAATTTTAAAGATTTTAAAATTTATAAGCAGGAATTTAAAAAAAAATAAAAGTCTAAAATAATTAATAAGGTATTAATAATAATATTCTTATTATAATACTCCGTCGATTATCAAATATCTTTCTTCTTTATATTTTGTGAGTGTGTGAATAAACAGATTTGGATAAGATTTTTGCTAATTAATCTATCAATCATGTTCCTACACGCTACCCTACATCAAGAAGCTACCAAAATGGACCATATAATTGAGAATAATTGAGTCCTCGTTTAGGCACAAGTTTTGTTTAGTAATTTTTTAATTTTTTTGATTAAAATGTGATGTAAAAAAAATTAGTATATTTGAAATATTTTTTAAATTTTTACGAAAAAAATGTATAAAAAATAAAAAAAAAAATGAAAATTTTAATTTTTTAGTATAAATTATTAACTTATTATTTTTTTAATAATTTTCTGATTTTTTAACTAAAAAGAACACTTGTGAAACGAGGCCTGAGAATTAATGCTTGGCGGTTGAGTCTATCACATCATAGTACGTGGAGCAAACACATGTGTAGGAACAAACAATCAAAGCAATTACTCAAAAGCAAATAATGAAATCAAAGAACAAGCACACAAACACAAATATGAGACAAAAACACAAATATGGATGGATAGTAACTTAAAACAACTAAGAAATAAAAATAATAATAATTTACTCAATTAAACAAAAATATTAGACTAAAAGATCAAGCACACAAACACACATGGGTAGGTCTAATTCATTTGGCTTATAGAGGTTGTTTGGGATGTCTTAAATAAGTGTTTTTTTTATCTTTTTAGATTAAAAAATTGAGAAAAAAATATAGATATTTGGGTTAATTTTTTGACTTTTTATGAAAAAATATGTATTAAAAAATTATATAAAAAAATGTGTAGGAGAAGATTAGAGATGTGTGTTGTAGAACCATACAATCTGTTGAGCCGAATTGGTGGTAAGAAATTATTGGCTACTTCTCAGACACTGCACTGGACGGTTTTGTTCGGCCCGTAGGGGCCATCACGGGTCCCATTTTGATAATCTGAACCGTTCAATGTGTAGAACTCGTCGAGTACTATATGTCTTTAAAAATCACGTTGATCAGATATCAATAGTTATCTGATCAGATTTGTTTTTTTTTCAATCGTTGATTATAACACCATCCATTTTTTATACAAGACTGATCTGATCATGTAGTTATCAATATCCGATCAATGTGATTTTTTACAGACATATAATACTCGACGAGTTCTACACATTGAACGGTTCAGATTATCAAAACGGGACCCGTGATGGGCCCCCACGAGCCGAACAGCAGTGTGTGAAAATTGCACCGAAATTGTGCAATTTTGTTCGGCCACACGCAGCACAGAGCTAAACAACGATTGCTGAGTTGTACTTTTGTGTGAAAAATTAATTTTTTAATTTTTGTTTTTGTGAATAGTTATAACTTTTTAACTTTTTGAATAATTTTTTGACTTTTTGTCTTTTTAGAGAGATGTCAAACTTGGCCTAGTCATAATCTGTGCTATGTACGGTATAAAAAAAAAATTAATAATATATTTTTATATAAAATAATAAAATCAAAGAAGATTAAAATTTATAATTTAAGTCCCATAATTTTATAACAATTTATTTATTATTTTTTAATTTATCACAAATTTAATCATATAACTTTAAACCTTCTTTGCTAGAATTGCAAACTCAAGTGAGCTCAATCCAAACAACTTGAGTCGAGCTTAAAATTTTTTATAGATTGAACAACATAGTTTTTAATTAAGTGAGGACCTATGCATAAATTCAAAATTTTAAATTAAATTTGAGTGGACTTGGGCGGAAACACCAAATAACTTGAGCAACCAAAACAAAATTATATATATAAATATATAAACTATTTGCTAATTTATTTTTTCAAATAATAAATAAAATTAATTAAAAATTTAATATTAATGACCAAAAGAAAAAGAAATATACTTAAGATTTCTAATAGAATTTTTCTTGAAAATATTTAAAAAATACACCTCTTAGAAATGGATCATCGAATAAAGGGTTGTTTGGAAAATGCTATATTAGCTCATTTTTCTTTTTCTTTTTCTTTTATTTATCTTTTTTGAGTCACATCACATTTCTATTTTTCTACATAATTTTTCGTAAAAATTAAAAAAGTATACTTAATTATTTTTTTAGTCACATCACATCTTTACTTTTCTATACATATTTTCATAAAAAATAAAAAAGTATACTTATTTAGCAATTCCCAAACTACCACGAAGTTGATATTAAAAAAAATTACTTTTTATAATGGCATAAATAATTTAAATATGATTTTTTAGAAATTCTTTATAATTTAAAAATTACAATAAAATATTAAATAGAATAAAAACAAATTTCTTAGAAATAAAAGTATTTGAATAAAAAAAAAGGTAAGAAGAAAATTTGATATGGTATTTCATTTAATCTAAAAATAATTCTAAATGAATAATAAATTATCACCTACAACACTCTTCTTCTTCTTCTTTTTTTTAAATAAAAATTTTTAATGAACTATTACTTTTAATAAATAAAAAAATTAATATTTCTTTCTAATTTATTTTAGCAAAAGTAACTTTTTAACAATTTGAGCCAAAAATATCTTTATTCTGTATTTTAATTTCTTTAATTGACAATTGAGATAAATATATATATAAAAAAAAATTTAATTAAATCCACCATGTTTGGTAAATACTAAAAAAGTTATGTTTTGTTCTTTTGTTAAATGTATATATATATATATTAAAAAATATTATTGTTCAAGTCCTTATAATTTAGAATGATATAATTTTTTTATATAAAATTTAAAACAAAAAAAGAAAAAAAAATTAATAGCGATTAATAATTTGAACACATGTATTTAAAACAAATTATATTTAGACCAATAATATTATGACACATCATTATGACACATGTAAATATTAATCTCATTCTAATTATAGTAATATCATTTGAAGAAGAATTTAAATTTGAAATTTTATTTTATAATTTAATAAAGGATGCGAAATTTAAGGAATGAATATTGATCTCATTCCAATTGTAGTAACATAATTTAAATAAGAATCAAAATTTGAAATTTTATTTTAAGAATATAAAATTAATTTATAGACCAATCATATTGTAACACGTATGAAAAAAAAATTAAACAAAATAAAAAAAATGAGAAAAAAGAGTTACAACTTTCAATCTTAATGAAATGACAATATTTTGTAATTATAATAGTATATAGATATGTAGATAAATCATGCAATAGATCATTATTTAAAACTTATATATTATGGGATAAATCATTATAATTTTAAATTCAAATTAATGGAATGTTTTCTATATTTAGTGATCCTCAAATTTGAATTTTGAAATGAATTAGTATACTTTTTTTTTTTTATATATTTGATATATTTTTCATTTGAAAGTCATAAATCAAGAAATATTAATTAATTAATTATTATTTTGCTTGAATGAGGCCTATAGAGGATTTTTTTTAATTATTTAAATTCAAAAAATTAGAAATTTTAATTTGAGATATTGGAACTCTCACGAGACTTGTGGCTAGAAATCCATTTTTTTTAATATAATATATATAGATTAATTTTATAAAAAAAACTTATGCACTCGTAACATATCTATAATTTTAATAAAAAAGTTTTAGAATTTTAATTTGTGAGTTTTAATAGCTCTAATGTGTATGTAGGAGTTTATTTGATGTGATTTTTTGATGTTTTTTTTTTTTCCCAGTGATGCTAGAAACCTCTAATTTAGAGGCTCTAAATACACCTTTAATGAGGTGGAAAAGGAAAAAAAAAAAAAAAACAGACACAGCACTGACAGTGGCAGTGGGTGAGACCCACTGCCACATCACTAGTGGCACCTTTAATTAAATGTCCCAAGTATTTTTGTTTGTTTGTTTGTTTTTTTTTTTTTTTTGACTTTTCACCTCACTAACAGGCTTTTTTAATAATTTTTTGGTTTTTTAGTTAAAATATGATATAAAAAAACTAGTATGTTTAGGATGATTTTTTAGTTTTTTACAAAACTAGTATGTTTATGATGATTTTTTAGTTTTTTTACAAAAAGATAAGTAAAAAGTATAGAGAAAAAGAAATCTTTAGCTCTGTTTGATAAGCTTCTAAAATCATAGTCCACAAAAAGATTTGACTTTCTGATATAGATTATTAATTTTTTAATTTTTTTAGTTATTTTTTAACTTTTTAACTAAAAAAAATCATTTGTCAGATAAGGCCAAAAACTTAATTATAATTATAATTATAATTTTAAAAGGATGTATTATTGTTGTAATTTTAATTATTGCACATATATATTAGCAACTAGGATACATGAATCTAACTTCATGCATGTGATGTGTACTGTAAACCACGTTTGGCAAGAAAAGAGACGTGTCTTTTTATGAACGAAATCTGTATTATTTACTTTGTTTTCATGTTTTTTTCCCTTTTAAAAATATGTTGTTGGGTGTCACGTCCTTGTCCCCATATGAGGCAAGTTGCTTCTTGGATAGGTGAAAGGACAAATTCATATACATCTCCTCTTTTATCATCTTATTTAAAGAAATAAAAATAAGAGACAGCAGCTTGTCTCTAGCCCTTAATCAGAATGGATAATATTGTTTGGTTTATGAGGACTTATTACAAATTTCATTTTGATAATTTAAATTTTTTTGTGTAGAACGTACTATATACCTGTAAAATATCACGTTGATCGGATATCAATAATTATGTGATCAAATTAGTTTTGTATAAACAAATTAACGATTGAGAAAAAACTAATAAGATAAGATACCTATCGATATCCGATCAACGTGATTTTTTACGGGTATTTAGACATTGTTTGGTTTATTTTTCAGAAAAAATTTTGAAAAAAATTCTCTACAAACAAATTTTCAAGAGTAATCAAGCCAAACAAATTTTTCTAAAAAAAATCTCAAAATTTTGTTTGGTTACCTACTTTTCAAAATCACTTTCTTTCTCATACACATAAAATTAATCATTTTTTTTAAAACTCTCTTCCCAAAACAATTTCTCAAAACCATTTCTAAAAAAAGGCAAATTAAACAAGTTTTCGTACTTTTTATCTCAAAAATTACTCTACAAACACAAACCAAACACACCCATAGTACTCGACGAGTTTTATACATTAAAATATTTAGATTATGAAAACGGGATCCGTGATGGGCTCCCACAAACTAAATAACACCGCCTAGTTCGATTAAAAACAGGAGGCAAGCTGTCCCAAAATGAAAATTGTTTGGAGACCCAATCAGATCATATTAGTGCTAAATTGGCACCATAAGCTCGTCCAATTTCAAACTTAATTAAGTAATAAATAATGATAATAATAATAAGGATAAATTACAAATATACTCTTTAAGTTTTACTTAAAATAAAAATTATCTTTTGTTGTTTGAAAAATTAAAAATACTTCATTGTCAATATTTTTTATTTAATAAAATTAATTGAAAAAATAGATCATGATTTGAGTATAGAGTTGTATTTTAAAATTTTTTTGAAATGCTTTTTGAAAAGAGTTTTAAGTTTTGAGTTGTATTTTAAAATTGTTATAGGTTTATATTTTGTAAATATTTAAAAAATTTCTTAATAATATTTTTTAGGGTAAATATTTATTTTTTAATTATGTCCGTTGTATTTACTACATCTGTGCGTTGTCTTTTTTAAAATATTTCAAATATTTTTTTATTTTAAATATTTTCTTATTCTAAATATTTTCTTATTCTTTTTATTTTAATATTTTATTTTAACTTTTAAATATTTTAATTTTTTAAAATATTTTTTTATTTTTAAATGTTTAATATTTTTTAATTTTTTTATAAAATTTTTTTTAAAAATTTGGATCGCCCATATATATCTAAATCATAACAAATTATTTGGCCAATACTTAAAAAAATAACAAAATATTTTTCTTCAAAATAAAAAAAATATATTTTCAGGAAAAAAATTCAAAAAAAAAAATTAAAGAACAAAATAAAAAATATTTTTTTTGAGTTTTTTTATAAAAAAAAAAAGAGTTTTGAAAAAAAGTTTTGAATTGAGTGTTTGGTTATGAGTTTTGAAAAAAAAATTGAAATTTTTTTATTGGAATTATGATTTTAAAATTAAACCAAACGTTACCTAAAATTCCTAATAACTCTTCTATACAATAATAAAATTACTTGAATTATTAATTAAAATATATTTATAATATTAATAAAAATTATTAATTGACTTAATGATTTATTAATAGAATGAGTTATTTGTTATGAAATTAAAATTTTCAAAAGATAAGATATAATTTTTAGAATTACACGAGATAATTTACATTTTAGACGAACTTCAAAAGATATATTTGTAATTTATCGTAATAATAATAATAATAATAATAGTAGTGGTTACAAGTAAGTAATGGGCCTTTAGTTATTCAACTTTCCCGACCCATCGACAATTGAAATCTGTTAAACTAATCGGGTTCATCTTAAAGATTACCGAATCCACCTAACAAACCGGCTTTATCTCGGCAATTGGGTTTATGGACTTATGGCCCAATTTTCTTTCCAAAATGCACAAAAGCCCAATTTAGTTGGGTTTAGCACTTAAAAAAACCCAATATTTTTTTGACGTAAGCTATTCGGCCCCAAATGACCCATTTTAGAAATGAAATCCAATAGGTGCAGTGAAGCAATCAGGAATCAGCAATTCAGATTTATTCTCCAACAAATTTTCTTTACAGCCCGTTTCACCCATTTGAGTCCAATGAGAAAGCCAACAACAACAACAGACATATATGTCCTTTTTTTACTTGTGTGATTTGTGTGATTTTTTAAATTTGTTATGTAATTGAATCTCTAAAGTGTCATGATGTTTAATTTTTTTTTTTTTGTCTGATTGGGAAAAATATTAAAAATATGTGCATCTCAACTAATTTTTATAAAAAATATTTTTTTGGTCTTTGGCCCACTTTTATGACTCAAACCGTTCATCGTATTGGACAGGTTGAGTAAATCATTCCTATAAAAATTCAGATTGATCAGATGTCAATAAACACATGATTAAATTAAATGCTTTTAAAAAATTGATGCCCAAATATAATTTTAAGAATAAATCGTTTATTTTTTAGTGAAATATTAGAGATCCATGAAATATGACTCAAAAGTCAACCCTAATTATGTGACAGAGGTTGGGACTTAAATGGTTATTTTTAAAACCAATCAATAACTAACCTAGAATAATTTACCCTATTTTGAATAAATTTAATAATCACGTTTTAAGGGGTTTTTTTAATATTTATTTTAACACAATTATGATTTGATCATATATATATATATATATATATGTTTTTAATATTCAATCAATATAATTTTTTATATAAATAATATTTTTACACAAATGATAAAAGATTAATTATTCAGATCAAGATCATGAAAGTGAATCCTATAATGGATCCTATGGAGAGTGACACCTCACTCTATACCTATAATCATTTGGTGACTCCAAAATTAGATTAAGTAGTGATGATCAAACAGTGGGGTGGAGGAGAAAATGCTGGAGAGAAACATTCAATTATTGTAGCCTAAATGAGTTCCATGAAATGAGAGAAACATCCAATGACTCACAATATATGACTTCAAAATTTAGGTGAGTGTAGATCTGTTCCTCGTGGAGACAAAGATTCAATTATTAGTGCTCTATTCTATCTATTGAAAAGCCATTGGTCGGTAAGCAATGAAAGCAATTGACTCCACAAACTCCTTAAAATAAAAATAAAAATAAATAAAAGCACTAATGTCCAATTGTCCATTAGGTATATGAGGATAAGCTACTACAGAGGCATGTTGTACGATGTGTATATGTGACGTAATCTTCCAATATATATGATCTCTTCTCTAAGTTTTGGATTTGAAAACGATGTTTTTGGGCCCATGTCAAAATATAGTACTCTGATGAACTTGTATTAATCAAATGGATTGCCAATTTCATGACAAAAGATGGGAAATTAAAGAATTTTTGAAAAAGGGGTTGCGTGTTCAAAACTAATAATTTGTACCAATAGTTTTGAGCAAATTATGAGATGAACAGTAATAGATTTGACAAAACTTGAACTTAATTAATGCATATAGTTTGGGGTTAATTTTATGTATTAAAATGAGAGTAGTATTATCATCGAAACTATGAGGGTGATTGACACCCACAACTAAAAAAAATTAGTTTAGTTGGCAGTCAGTTTCCTTCTAACGTGTTTAAGTTGTTCGACTTTTGTCGATCTTTCTTGTTTGCTCGGATCATACGATTAGATGGTATCATTTAATTCTTTAATTTACACTCTTGAGGTGGGTCTAAAAAATTATGTCTAGAACACGATTCTCAATTATTATTTAAAAAAAAAAAACCTTGCTACTATATATTAGTGAAAATTGTAAAACGTGTTGAATAGCTACATATGAAAACAAAAGTAAAATATATAAGACAATGAATAAATATCAATTTTTAAAATAAGGATGATATCAAGGCCTATGTTAAGCAAATGTATCGTAACAAAAAAATCTTTGGATCTAACTTAATGAGTCCAATTTGAACGCTCCTCATGCAAAAGAAAGACTTTTGACATTTCTCCTTAAATCTGAATGATCATGCATTCATTTATTGCACGAACAATAAATATGAAAGAAAAAAAGTTGTTATCCCAATAAATTGTGTAACTCAAAATTCAAGCTGAAAAAGTGGATTTCTACCCCTATTTTAGTAGTTTTTCAATACTTCAAAAGTTTCATTTCAAATTGATAATTCCATTTCACACTGCAATTTTCGAAATCCTTGCACAAGAAGATGTGGCATTTTCATTTCATGTAATGTGGTGAATAGGGGTAATCATGGATTCGTTCAACTCATCCAACCTGATTGATTTTGGACAGATACGTATCTTTTAGTGGACCATTACAGATGTAATATTTCAAAATTCGCAAATACAGTTCGGATGGTGGATCAGCCATCCCGCACCAGCATGAACCCGATCCACTTGTAAATGAAGTTAAAAAAAAAAAAAGGAAAAGAAATAAAGAAACTGCTAACAAATAACAACATAAAGTAGAAATAATAAAATATATATTTTTGTGAAAATAAAAAATAATACCTTAAAAATATGCATGTATGATGCCATAACTTATTATAAACAAATAATACATATTTTTTTAAATCACTAGGTATTGGAAATTATAAAAGTTGTGAATTATAATTAAAAAAAATGTCAAAAAATTATAAAGTCTAAACTGCTAAACCGATCGTATCTATCCGCTAACCCACATGGCCCGCTTAATCCGCATCTGCTGAACTAGTGGACGGATGCAAATTAATTTTTTCTAATCTATCAAATTTTGAATGAATGGCGAATGAGATGTCATTCGACCAACCGATCTGCAATCACCCATAATGGCGAACCATAGGCATTATAATATGAAAAATGATCAAGACCCCTTTTCCCCCTATTCCCTCTCTTTTTTGATTGGCCATTTTTTTTTTTTTTTCCTTCTTTTCCAATCACCACCCACCACATATACGTGGAGTGGGGGTTAGTGATTGAGGGGGTCTTAATCACAACCGTTATAATATATATATATATAGACTTAATTTAATAAGAAAGACCTTGTTTGGTAGTAGTTTTAGCTCAGAGCAGACACAAACCTGTGTCAGCCTTTCCACTCCACGCCAAACAGCCTAGCAATTAATACTCCTAAACCATATAGGATTGATTGTTTTAAAAAAAACATTTTTTTAGGGTGCAAGTTTAATAAACTTTGGTAACATAATAGGCATGTACATGGACAGTTTAGAGCCCCAACCCCTCACCTTTTTGTTTGTATTTCGTTCTCATAAATTAAGCAATAATTAGGCATGGTGGAGGGACAGATCTACCTCACCTATACCCACAAAATATATCATTGAAAGCTAAATAGTTCACTACACACGAAATTTTTTTGTCTTTAAAATTTTTATGTATCTTTTTTACAATTTTTTCATAATTATAAATTATATCTTAAAATTTATATATTTTAATATTTTTACATGTTTCAATAATTAAAAGTAAATTCAAGTAAAAAAAATTAAAAATTAAAAGCAGAATATTCTTAAAGTGTACTCCATAGTACTCAAATGCACCAAATAGGTGAAGGTGATTTATGGGAAAGAAAATACTATTCACCTTGCTTGTTTTCATTTTTCAAAAAATATTTTTCAGAAAATTTCACTTTCTTATTTTTCATGTTTTTTTGTTTTTACTGAATTTTTTTAATATTTTAAGCATTTTTTTTTACTTTTTAGACACATCTAATATAAATACACCTAAAAAGTAAAAAAATTGTAAAAAAAATCTTTTAAAAATTCATTAAATATCAAAAATACAAAAAAAAAAATACAAGAATGCAGTACATTTTTTATATTTTTATGTATTTATTAATTTTTTAAAATATTTTTTCACAAATTTTTTACTTTTTAGATACATCTAAGTAAGATGCATCTAAAAAAGTAAAAAAATGTTTAAAATTTAAAAAATATTCACTAAAAACAAATATTCACTAAAAACAAAAACACACGAAAACCAAAAAAATCAATTTCCAAAAAATTTAATTCAAAAAACTCAAATCAAATACACTGATTGTATGTTTGGAAAAAAATTCGTGCATTGCCCAAATGTGTGGCTTCTAGAAACAGTTCTTCTTTGTGCCTGTTTGGTGCAACTTAAAAGCTGTTTATTTCAACTTTCAGCTTAATTTAAGTTATTTTGATGTGTTTAGTTTAGCTTATAACTTATAGCTTATAGCTTTTTGGAAATCAGAAATCAGCTTATTCTTTGAGTGGGACAGAAGATGCTTAATTTATAAGTCAGAAATCAGCTTATGTTCATAGTTATAAGTTATAAGCTGTTTAGGCATAAACTATAAGCACTTTTCCACAACTCTACTAAACAAAGTCTTTGTATAAATTCTTGTTATAGAACTCTTTTCATGCGAGAAAGTTGTATCCCTGATCAAATTTTATATATTTAAAATTTTTGTTCTAAAATATTTGGGGTATTGTTCCAAAAACAAATGGATTCCTTGTCATATAGGTTGCACATGGATTTAAGTTGCTCTTTATTTCACAGATAAAATGAGGATCTCTATTTTATTTCATAAGCTAAGTTGCAACGCATCATTAACCTTAAATTTAATAGTCTATAAAAAAAAGCTAAAAAATATCTTAATTATTTTTTATTTTAAATATAAATTTATTAATACGGATCCTTCACAACTAATAATCTTGAAATGAAAATCTTAAGATCTGGACCATTTGGTCACTAACCATTTGTCATTATTTTTTAGCTAAATTCTAAAATAACTTTTAAATTACTTGGATTCGAGATTCCACCATTAGTCATCATTAATGTCATTATCTAAGAATAATTAACTCAACTCAATGAGTAGTTAATCACTGTCATGTTTGATCATAATGTCACCTGTGATCATAATCCACAAGAAAAAATTTAAGAATACATAAAATTGAAAGAATATATATAACTTCTCTGGATGGGTTCAATACAAAATGTAAACTAAAACCTAAACTCATTGATCCAATTAAGGGGGAAAAACAACAACCAAAAAAAAAAAAAGAAGAAGAAAAAGGGAAAAAGGAAGAAGATGTGAATAGGTAGCTCATGTTTTGGCTACTTCCTTTAGATAATTAGGTCATGGAGCACTAACTGGGAGAGAAACTGAAAAAGATGCACATGGAGAAAGAAGCCAAAAAAAAAAGTGGCAACAGTATTCATTAAAGAGATGAAGATACATATATCTTCTTACTTTGGCATGATTTGATTGATTATCTGATCAAAATGTACTTGGAGATCTTTGATTTTTAGAACAGGATCTACTTGAGAATTATTCTTGGCTTGCATCTGTGACAAAGTCAGAACAATAAAAAAAAAAATTGTAGCTAGGCACCAAAGAATTAGAAGGGAAAGAAAAGTGTTTGAGGGTCATAAAAAGTGTGGTTTAAATGGTTTAAAATTGTCAAAATGACGTCGTTTTAACAATTTTGAGCCATTTGAGCTACATTTTTTGTGGCCCTCTACCATTGCTTAGAAGGGAAATTATTCAGCAGCACTGGTTTAGAGGGTTGTTTGGAAATAAGTTATTTTAGGTGATGTGATTAAGATAAGAAGACAACAAGTATGTTAAAGTATTAGGTTGCCAAACAACCCCTGATCTGTTAACGGATTAGATTTAGACTTGACTGGTGTAATTAGAATCAAATTCAATCATTTGACAGGCTCAAATTCGATCCAATTATTAAAAAATATTCTCAATCCGATATGATTATAAAAAATAGATATCTTTGTTCTCTATCTGATTATAAAAATTTAAAAACTAAACTTTGAAATATAAGGATTAAATTGAAATAATACGGAACAAAGTGAAATTTGAATTATATTATATGAGTAAAAAAGTATAATTTTCCTCATGAAAAACTTTTCATAAAAATAATCATGAAAATTTTGTGATTCTTGGATTACACTTAGAATAAAGCACCACACACTAATCAAGATAATTCAAGGATCATAAATTTTTCATGATCATTTTCATGACAAAATTTTCATAATTCCTAACTTTTACCTTACCCTTATTGTCAAAACAGGTCTTGTATATACCCGTATCATTTTTTTTATGAATAATGTTTTAGAGCACTAAATTGGGAGCTCTAGAGCATTACTAATGATGTGGCACAGTGGCCCCCACCAAAGTGATGTGATGTTTTGGCTTGAGTTTTTTTTTTTTTTTTTTTTTTTAGCTCATTAGAGGTATTAGTGGTCCAAAAATTAGTGGGATGAATCACCACTCTTTTTTTATAGATAAGATGGAAAATAATAACAATAATAAAATCAACCCTCAATATAAAAATAGCATTGAATGTGGGTATCCATGTACAAGTAAAAACAAATGATAAAATTTAGCAAAATGATATATAAATTTACTTTTTAGATTTATTTCTTAGATCTAATGATATATAAGTGAGATAATTAGTTAATAATTAAAAAATAATGAGAGAAATAATTATCTTAAATATTTTAATAAATTACCATATTATTGAATTTAAAAAATAAATTTAATTTTTAGAATAACACAGCACTACTCTAAAGTTCATCCTGACTAAGGGTTGGTTTGGGGTGTCCTAAAAAAGTGTACTTTTTGTCTTTTTACGAAAAAATGTGCAGAAAAGTAGAGAGGTGATGTGATGGAAAAAAGATAAAAAGATAAAAAAATGAATTATATAGGTTATGCCAAACCTAACCTAAGGTAGGGTGAGTCGGTTATAGACTAGACAAGTAGAAGAAGGTAGAGTTTATTTTTATTTTTATTTTTTATTGAAGATTGAATGTTAATATGTTAGTAAAGTTAAATTACAACTAACTTCAAACCTTCTATTCATTGCATTCTTTTTTTTGATAACTCAGGTGTCCAGGTCAGCTTGCGCGCACCTCGACTAATTTCTAAGGGACTAATCCCACAGTCCACTAACGGGAAGCCTATTTAAAGCCAGAACAAAGCTCCGTATAGACAATTCACTGCATTCTAATACACAATTACATGCCATTCGGCCACAAGAACCCCGGCAGAAGAAGGTAGAGTTTATTGTCCCAATTGAGTGGTCCTTCATGCTATGCATTGCTATGTATGCTTAATTTGCAAGTAGCTTTAATACACTGTGCGATTAAAAGAGCTATGATTTGAATATATGTCAATCCAATGACTTTCCGTTCTTCTCATCTCTCACCCACTTCTGTTTCCATTTTCTTTTTGAAGGGGGTGGGACCATAAAAAAACAGGGCAAGGCAGAGAGTGGCTCAGCCTTTCAGCAAACCCAAAAGGACCCACCACCCCCATCAGTCTGCACCTCCTTGCACCGGCAACGCGTGCCTTCTATGTCCTCTCTCTCTCTCTCTCTCTCCATCTCTCTCAATATATGTACATAGATACAGTTACATGAATATATATATAATGTATATAATGCACATATGAAACAAACAAAGAGAGAGAGAGAGAGAGAGAGTGATCCGCGTATGCTCAAGATGAATGCATGTGACTGTCCTTGTTGATAACTACAAGCAGAAATGGATTTCAAATTCCTTTTTACTTGCACTTTTTATTTATTTTTTAAATAATAATATGCTAGTTTGATTACATTTCACAAATTCAAAAAGAGTGGGTAAAGTACAAAATTTTTATTTAAATTTGTCACCAGAATTTTTTTTTTGAGAAAATATCAATTAAGGCTTCATTTAGGAAGAAGGGTTGAGGCTATTTTAGCAACAAAATAAGTTTTTTTGTCCAATAAGATAAAACATCACATTCAACTCATAATTATTACATTCTTTTTCTCGTCAAAAAAGTCAAAAAGCCTTTTCCAAATGAAATTGTTTAGTCTTAAGCTAAAATAATCAAAAACTCAAAAGTCAAAAAGCCAATTTACTTCCCAAACGAACCCTAAAATGTAAATTATAAAAATATTTTTAAATCAATGATGAACTTTATATATATTAACATATAAAGTCATAAGTTTCTTTCATTAATTAGAAGTTAATTTTTGGAAGTACAAGTACAGTGTAATTGCCTTTTTTTAAGTGAGGTTGGCCCACTCAAATTATGTTTCAATAGTGTTTTTTGTTACGCAATTTTAGTAGTATGTAATCTCCATCTTTGAATTATGATAAGTTATGTATGAGCATATATATATATATATATGACATTAGCGGTTAACACCAGTAATTTGTGTGTTAAATTAAATAAATAAAAATAAAATAGAATATTTAATATATATGGATTGTAACTTTACTTGCTAAAAATTTTCCTTGCTAATTTTGTGGTCTTAAAGTTTAAGTTTAAGTTCAAGTTTTGTTATCTAATAAATAACTGGACACTTAGTATAAAGAGAAACAAAATTTCAAGACACTAATAAATATATAATTTTATCATTAGAATTACATGGTTAATTAATAGTCAACTTAACAAGGTCCTATGTTTTAAACTGATAGGCCCACCACCAACATCATTTTGTATAAATTTTTTAAAATTTTATTCATTTATTTATATATTTATTTTTAAAATTTTATTTATTTATTTATGGAAAAAGGTTGAGATCTATTTTTTTTTTTTTTTGATCCCCATCACCCCCAATGTGTTGGAATTGACTAACTTTTTACTTTTTATTTTTCTCTTATTACTCACCCACATATGTCTGTGGAGATTGTGAGGATCAGGAAAAAATAAAATCTCTATCATTTATGTTTATTTATATAGCATAAATCTTTGAATATTCATGGTCTTGGATCATTCCTCTTCCTATCTGTCCGTGATTCTGTATTCTGTATGTACAGCTACGACATAACACGGACAAACCAAAACTCGCTCCCAAACAAATGGAGATCTCTATCCATATGCCCCTCTTACACTTACACGTAACTCTAGCATATATTCGGTGTGACACCATCCACCAACTGCAGCTATGTAATCACACGTTTCTAGCCTGTTTCCTCTGATCTATACCGTTCATTTATCTACTTAGATCAATTAATGGTCACGTGGTCAAGTAATGGCTATGATGTGTACATCAAATGCGTGTCGATCATCAAATCCAACCAATCTAGATTCATGTACAAACGCAATGTATTTGTACACGAAACTCGTGATCCATACATGTTTGGTACCATTATTGAGATTATTTTAGAGAGAATAATATTAGGGATTATAAATAAAAAAAATTATAAAATGTTTTATGAAGATTTTTATTCTTTGATTATTATATGGTATTTTATTGTAGGTGTAATTTAAGGGTGTAGAATCTTTTATGATTATTTTTATAATATATTTTTTTTCATGATTTCTAATATTACTTTTTTAAAAATTTGAGTTAAAGTATTTAGCATAATATCTATTTACAATTTGTGAGGTAAAATTAACTTAAATAAATTTAAAAAATAATTATAAAAAAGTTAGAGACAAATAATTTTATATAATACCATATATATATATATATTATATGGCACACTATAAGGACTTACTTTAGGTGGCACACTTTAATATATGGCACACTTTGTGAGGTAAAATTATCTAGTGTTTTTTTCCGTGTTTAGGTGGCACACTATAAGGACTTACTTTTTTTTAAGAGCGTTACGTCAGCATGTATTTTCTTAATTATTCTACACAAACCCAAATTTAATTTAAATTATACTAACTTTATCTATTTTATATGGACTTTATTTGACAAATATTTCTTTTCCATATACGCTTTTCTTCTTAATTCTTAAGGATATTAGGATTTTTTTTTTAATGCTAAATTGCCTTTTTTTTTCCTTCTTATTTTCCCGTGCATTATTCAATTCTCAATATCAATTCTATATTATTCTATGCGAAATGCGCCATACACCCAGCTGGGGGTCACCCCCAGTGAGGTGGCAGTCCATTATTGGATAAAAAAAAAAACCGTTTTTTTTTTTTTTTTGAACCACTGGGGGTGCGACCCCCACTGGGTGTATGCATCACTGTTGTTATTCTATATTATAGATTTGTCATTTAAATTTTATACTGATTTTATATATGAAATTATACGTCATTTCTTATATTATTTTATATAATCATAATTCACAAGAGAAAAAACTTGCACAACAATGATGCTCTCAAGAAACTTCTAAAGTTTAGATTTACTGCTTGAGTTACTTTTTCAATTGTTGAACAGTAAATCATTTATGTTTTGGTATCATATTACAGAAAATTAATCACTTCACACACTGAGATGTATTTATCGTTTGAATATTTTCGTTATTATTATTATTATTATTATTATTATTATTATTTTTGGTTTAGATGTTGTTATGTAATTCTTTCTTAGTTAATTGTTGTTGAATTTCTTTTATATAGTTAATATTTTAATTTAATTAAGAGGGTTTATTTTATATTTTTATAATTTAATGTATATATATATCATATAAAATCATTAAATGATAATCCAATTACAACATATTTATATTTAATTTTTTAAATAAATTTTATATACTTTCTATTTCTACAGATATTTTTATTTTCCAAATGAATATAAAAGAAAATTAAATAGTTAGAATTATTTTTAATTTTATATTACTAATTCTTCTTATAATTTAACTATTATTTTTAATATCAAAATGAATATTTATTTAACTATTTTATAATTTAATATATCATACAAAATTATTATATGATAATTATACTTTTATAATACGGTAGAACTAAAATTTTCAAAATATACAAATAATTTAACTAAAATTAATATATATATAAGGGCAAATTACATATACCCCCTCGAGGTTTAGCAAAATTACAGATACCCCTGAGATTTATATTTTCATAAGAAATTGCCCCCTTCAGGGGGGTATCTGTAATTTCTGAAACCTCAGAGGGATATCTGTAATTTAGCTAAATCTCGAGGGAGATATATGTAATTTGCCCTATATATAAGTATTCAAGTGACAATTTTACAGAACAATAACGCCAATATAATTAAAAAAAATAATTAAAATCATACTTTAATTTTTATCTTTTATAACACACATTGTGCCATTAAATATTTTTTGAAAAAAAAAATAATACATGTATTGTATGGATCAATTGCTAATTTGATTTATTAAAATACGTAATGACTATTCTTTCACAAATTATTTGTAATTTATTTTTTATTATTTTTTAATAAATCAAAAGTAAAAATAAATATTCATTTAAGAGAATTAATAGATTTTATTTTTTTATTATTAATTTTCAATGTCTTTGTGGGCGGGCCAAGTGAAACCTCCTTATTCTCCCTCATACTATATATTAATGTGCCATATCTGTGAGCAAGGATTCTTTCATTGGCTTCTTTACTTAACTCCCGCCTTACAATGGTTAAGATTCATCTAAAAATAATCTAACGGCTCGTATCACTTGATTAAAAAAAATTTTAAATTAAAAATTAATTTTTTTGAAATGATCTGAACTATTAAATTTTCTTCAGATGAATCTTGACCATTACAAAAAAAGAGTGAAGTAGAGAAAGAAAGGAGAGGATCCTTACTCCATATGTGTATATATATTATTGAGACAACTGTTCTAGTTATATAGAATTGTTGGGTGCATGTGATTCACTTTGGCAGGCCAAGCTGTTATTTTGATGATTTTTGGACTCTGAAGTAGTGCAAGGCCTTGTGATCCACAATATTTATAAACACACTCTCTCTCTCTCTCATACACATATTTATATATAGTATATGAATATGAGATTATGAATAACAAGTATTATATGGAATAGAATATATCTGTGCACTGCTGGACCTGTCTGAGGCACCTCTTCCACAAAACTTGAATAATATTGGGCAAGGCACTGGGATTTGTTTGGCATGCCTCAAACCCCAAATGCAACATCTCTTTGGTTTCTGTGTGAAAGAAAAAGAATCTCAAATTCTTCTTCTTCTGTTGTATTTTATTCTCTCTATTTCAGCAGCAGCAGCACTATATAGTACTGATGCGAATGTGAGGAGGAAACTTTCAAAGTTGGGTTATAAGCAAATAGCAGTGGTGATTTTCCCGGAAAAAAAGTTCTTTTTCTCTTCATCATTTTCTTCAGGAAAACTTCAAGTTGTGATCTCTCCTCAATTCATGAGAATCGTACAGGTCAGAACTATCTTTATTTCTTTTGCGTATATCATCATGTGGATGATGGTGAAGAATTTGAAAACTCAAAAGGGATTTTCTTTCTTATTAGTCATAGGAGACTTCCTTAATCTTCCCTACTTTTCTGATGATAATTCAAATTACAGTTATAAAATCTGTTGCTTTTGTAAAAATTTTAACCTGAGAAGATGATTCAAGAGTTTGTTAGAATGATTTGGTGTAATCGTTCTCACTTTCAATTCTTTCATGAATCTTGAAGGCTATTTTTTTTTTTTTTTTTTTTTGGTTTTGATTTTGGTTGAGGCCTGAAAAATTATTTTTTTTTCTTTATCTGAATTGTCAATCTTAAGAAAATGAATTGAATGATATGGTCCATTTAAAAATAGAGCCTAGTAGTTTCATAGGTGTAATGAGAAATTTATCAGTTACTCAAAGAGACGAGTAAGTTTGACATTGTAGTACAATTTTTGAATCGAGGGTTTTCGTACTCTGGTGATCTTAGCTACCATGTCCGGTAATTACGTAGTATGTGTATACTGGAGGAGACTACATGTATAGGACAAAGTTTCAGACATCCATGTGATATACAAAAGTATAGATATGTATATATGTTGATGACAGATATGATTAATTTTGAGTTTGATAGAGCTCTAGTACACAATTTCTACTCATAAAATGGTATGTGACAAAATAGTTCTATTACTAGTACAGAAACTGATCATAAAATCAAACACATAACACACATAAGATTTTTTTAAAGTAGACTTACTGGTAAATTTTGTAAAATCTTATTATTTTGTTTTTGATTATGTGACCAATTTATGTGTTTACGGACTTATTCGTCAAAAAAAAAAGGAAGAAAATATGTGTTCAACAACAACTGCCAAGAAAAAGAAGAGACCCATTTACTGTAAAATGCTTAATTTTTTTTTGAACAAGATAAGGTAAAATGCTTAATTAATTTCCAAAAAATTACATATAAGATAAGGTAAATTATACAAATAGTTTCTGGAGTTTACACGATGTATTAATTTGGTTTATGTTGTTTCAATTTACTTGATTTTGTCCCTTAATTTAACGGATTGTGTTATTTTAGTCCAATAAATAACGGTTGTTAAGTTTGATAGATGGAAAGTCGAACTATGTGTTAATTTGGTCTCTGTAGTTTACGCAATATGTCAATTTGTCCCGGTCAAAATTGAGCAAATTAAAATAACAGGGATTAAATTGATAAATTATGTAAACTACAGGGATCAAATTGACACATTATGTAGACTTTCCGTCCACCAAACTTAACAATTGTTATTTATTAGATTAAAATGATACAATCTATTAAATTAAAAGATAAAATCAAACAAATTAAAATAACAAAAATCAAATTGACACATTATCAATTACAGCCACCATTTACATAATTTATCCTATAAGATAATGGGTAAGCTTTAAACATATTGAAACTTGGATGGAAGGATTAAACATCACTAGAAATTATCAGACTATAGTCACTAGAAATTCTATTGGTTGAAATGGAAAGGACAGCATTGGTTAAAAAAAATATCCAAGTCACATATGTTAAGCCATTATTGTGGTGATGAAAGTGATATCCTGCCGTATTAGGAGATATTTTATGAGTATCAATTCTTGTGGCCCAAAACTAAGGACAAAAATGTGTGAAAAACAAATAAGCAAACCAACAAATTATAATAAAAGTAGTTGATGTTATCACTCACCTGTTTTTTTTTTTCCTTCTCTCTTCTTTTCTTTTCTATGGGGTATCGTTCATCTGTAACAGTGTCATTAATGAGATTCCTGGTTTTGATCTTTGCCATGTTTCTATACATTATCTCACAGGCTTAGAAACAAGGAAGGGACTACATCTTGAGAGTGGAATCTGAAAGAATTCAACTTTCATCATCTAGGGTTTCTAATTCAGATTAAAGTACTTGTAGAAGAGTCGATAAAGTGAGACTAATTACTAAGCTCCAATGGAGAGGCTGCTTAAGCCATATGACAAGGAATACATGAAGATGGCCATGTTGAAGCATGAAGAAACCTTCAAACAACAGGTACTTATCTTCCCATATTTTCCATATTACATTTTGCTCTTCCAGATCCAGCTTTAGCCACTGGGTTATATTCATTTTTACATGCCCCATCCAGCTTCAGCGAGAGTTTCGTGCACCATCCAGTTTTAGCAAGAGTTTCGTGCACTGCGTCTATTTATTTATTTTTCCATGCACCCTCCTCGGTAATGATTCTAAGGCTGAAAATCATATTGCAGGTGTATGAACTTCATCGTCTATATCGGATCCAGAAGATACTGATGATGAAAACCAGCACTGACCAAAATAGCAAGCCAAAGGGACAAAATCAAGAAAGATGGGATTCTAGGAGTGGAATTAGTTTGAATCAGATGATGAATAATAATATCCATCAAAAGCCTCCACCAGAGCTTGACTTGGAACAACCCGCCGAAGAGTATGTTATGGAATGTGATGGGGATGGAGAGCTAGAGATTGAAGACGAGAACGAAATCCGACTCACTTTAGGCCCCACCAGTTACTACAGAAGAAGAAAGAAAGCGGAGACGCCACCCAGTTCAGATTCCGGACCAAGCTTTTCTTCCTCTTCAGGCACAGATATAAGTAGAGAAGAAACAAGAGGTCAAAAATGGGGGCTAACCATGGTGCCTGACTCAAATTATGGATTCCAAAGTGCAAGAAAAAACAGTTTTGAAGTGGAAGAGGAACAGTTGAGCTTGAGCCAAGATAGGCTACAACAGGCTCCATGGCTTTTCCAATCTTTGAGACTGAACATGACTTGACAAAAATCTTTGGAGTCAGTCAGTCAGTGTGATAATGATTTTATTAGAATGCATTTTGTCAACTAATTCTATGATAGATGGATGATCATCATCATCATAATGTTTGTGTTGAATACTTGTTCTTTTTGTTTCTACCATAATGGGTTATGGAGTGTGAAGATGATTTATTTCTCATTTTTTGTTTTTTTTGCTTACACAGTGATCAATCAAATCAGACACAATCATCTTATATTATTGCGAGATTAATCCCATGTGATTATATCTAATTTTGTAATTAAATTTTGTGTTTTAAATTATTTTTTTTTATTGTTGGCTTTTAGTACCTATAAGAATATAAAAAGTGACTAAGCTAGGACTATTCCATTTTCACTTCCCAGCAGTCAGGTTTATCTGCACATCACTTCACGTCCCAGTTGCCAAAACCAACAAAATTCTTAAATAGTTGCACAATTGTCAGCATCCCAACTTAGCCAAAAATATCTGGACATACGGAATTATTATTATGCCATAATGATGTAATAATATTAAAATGATCATATATTTATGTATCATTTATTTTATTAGTTTAATGATTTTACTTGTTATATATATATATATTTTATTAATACAATAATATATAACACATCAGAGAATAGATAAAATATAATATATAAATATAATCGTCATAACATTATTATTATAATCTCTTAGGTTAATCTTATAATCTCTAACTGTTGCCAGTAATTCTTCTACTTTTATAAAAATTAATTATAGAATTGAAACACAGCCTTCTCACATTGGAGAATTGTGTTCAGTCGTATAATCAGTTCCTAAACTTTTTCTTGAATACATACTTAATAGTTTTCAAATCTTTGCAGTAAAGAAACTAAGGTCAAGTTTGGCAAATTAAAAAAAAATTAAAAAGTCAAAAAATTACTTAAAAAGTTAAAAAATTACCACTATTCACCAAAAGTCAAAAAGTACGACTCCACAACTCTCAATCCTAATTTTCCCCTACACATTAATTTATACAATTTTTTAATACATATTTTTTCATAAAAAGTCAAAAAGTTAACCCAAACAACTATATTTTTTTCCTCAACTTTTTAGTCCAAAAAATAAAAAATACACTTATTTAAAACATTCCAAACAACCTCTTAATCTAAAGTCAATGAAGGCTGTTTTCATCTACTTTGATCCTTGTGCACAGAGATCACAAATCTTTATCTTCACTGAATAATTTTTCAACGCAGTGAAAATGTGTCAAAACAAATGGTAAAAACACAAATTTGGAGACTCCAACGATACAATCTACCAAAAATCTAGCTAAGATCACAAAAAGCTCGTCTGTCAAAGTTACGTACGTTTCTACTCTTGTACTCAATTTGCACTTTGTTTAACCTTCACGAATAAATTGTTTTAGAAACTCCTTTGCCACGTGTTCTCCATAATTTTATTTGTCCCATATCTTGAAAACAAATGATCCCAAACTATTTTACATCAAGTTAGGTTAGACGAATCTCAACATACATTTGTTTATAATATTGATGACTCATCACTTGTATTTTATTTCATGTTCATCGTTTTCAACCCACCACTTGAGAGAGTTTGAGACTTTTAAATTTTTTTTTCCTCCCCACCAAACAGTACATAGGAGAGATTACAATTCTTGTCTGCCACCAAATGAACACTAGATTCCCATTTCAAATAAACAAACAATGCTCTCATCAATGAAGTCTGTTATGGAAATCATTTTCATTTCCACATCCTTGGAATTGAAAATCCCACCCCATCCATTCAAAAGCATCCTCTTTTGGGTCATATGATGATTGAACCTCAGAACATTTTAACATGCTTCCCTGAGTCTGTCCCTTGGGTTGTGTTTGTTGTTACTTTTCTTTACTAATAAAGCTTTCTATCCAAAAGAGAATTCAATAATTCTCGCTCAGAGACCCCACTGCAGTGCTGCAATCACCTACTGCACTTCTTGTTTCCAAAAAGCTACCTTTTAGCTTGAGAAAACTACTATTGATTTACTATGAAATGTTCTGTCAAATTTGATAAAATGTTTCTAAAAACTGTCTTTAAACACTTTCTTCTTCTTTTTTCTTTTAAAAAAAAAAAAAAAAAAAACCTGCTGAAGTTTGGCTCTAATTTTGTTGAGATTTATCCTTCAACAAAAACTTTTAAAGAGCAACTTTAGGCCAATTTTGTTAATTTGGTCCCCAAATTAGAACTTATGAATTTAAATTGTTCCGTACTAATATATTTAGGCCTTATTTGGAAACATATTATTTTAGTAATTTTTTGACTTTTTGGCTAAAATATGAGATAAAAAAATAGTATGTTTGAAATGATTTTTTAATTTTTTACGAAAATATGTGCAAAAAATAAAGAGAAAAAAGAATTTTTAACTTTTTGGCATAAGTTATAAACTTTTTAATTTTTTTAATAATTTTTTACTTTTAGACTAAAACAAGTACTTGCCGAACGAGGCCTTAGTCCTTTCGATTTTGTTGAGATTCATCCTACATTCTGAAAATACTTCGACTCTGGTTTATTAATTTGGACAGCATAGGTTAGAGACGATTTAAACTCATGTTCTATAATTTAGAGATCACATCGAAATTTTTTTAAAAATTAGATACTGAAATAAATAAAAAAAAAGCACATTTTTTTATGAATTATTAGTGTAATTAGTCCTTTAAAGAAACACTTGTAATTAAGTTTTTTTTTACTCTTCAAAGATTCTTGTCGCATAAAATATAAGTCATTTAAATTTTTTTTTTCTTCTTCTTATTTTTTTGAAAACACACACATACACACACCAAACAAAAAAAAAAGAAAAAAAAAAGAAGAAGAAGAAGAAAGCATACGAAACATAAAAATAATAATAATAATAAAAATAAAAAATATATAAGTAACTACAATGGGAAGAGTGACGGTCCTGACATAGAAGGCTTATTTTTATAATCACCAAATTTGAATTTAAGTACTAATAAATGAGAAAATTATGATGATATAATATTTACAGTAATATCACACAAAAAGGAAAAATAGATACAGAGGACAAAACATAGAGACTCCTCTCAAGCCTTACCATGATAATTCAACAAAGACAAGGTAAAATACATTGTCGGTGTCTGCATTCCTATTTTATTTCGATTTTTGATATTTTAATTATGCTAATTTCATCATTAATTTATTCAACTAGTATTTAAATAGTCCCAAAATCATTCTTCTCCAAATTTCCAATACCCAACTTGGGTGAAATACTATTGGGATCATTTAAACACAAATTAAATAAATTAGAGATGAAATTAACACAATTAAAATAAGAAGAACCAAAATGACACGAATTACATATTTGACATACTCATCAAGAGTGCTAATGGAGCTCAGAGAGAGATCGGCGTCTTCAAGATATGGAATGGCGCCGATCTTTGCTGGGTTTATTGTGACCTTTCCGAGTTCCGTCTCCGCGCACAAAAGGATACAATTTTCCAAGTCTTTTGGACACAGAGCTGATGAATGACTTCCGAGGCAGAGGAGGCTTATCAGAAGATGACAGAGGTCTTCTCACAGGACTATTTAAACCCGAGGATGATTTGTCTGCTGGTTTTTCAATCTCTTTCAATTTCATCTTCATTTTGAGTAACTCAAATTTGAGGTCCTGATTTTCTCTCTTCAAGCTGGAGAGCTCGTCGGAGACCGGGTGGATATTGGTGGTGTACAGGTTCATTTTGGGGGGCAGAGCAGGGGATTCAGAGCCTGTGAGGCTTCCGTCCATGACCTCGCGGAGGCGTTGTTGCTCGTAGTAGAGGACTTGGACTACTGTTTGGACCGGGAGGCGGTCGTTGTGAGCAGCGTGAGCACAGGCCTCTCGGGAGAGCCTCTGGCAGTCCATCACACTGCATACTTTCTTCCTTTCCAAGTCACTCAAAGCAGGATGGGCCTGTGATTGAATTGAATAGATCAATTTTGTGAAACACATTTGTGTAAAGATTAATATGTTGGCATTTTGATAGAAATAGATTGTGTTCATTAGCAAAATTTAAACTATGATTAAATTGTTGAATTGGGTCACATCATCTTATCTAAGTCACATCACTTCTCTATCACACCACTTCAAACCCAACCCAAACACAACCCATATTTCATAAAAAATCAAAAAGTGCACTTATTTAGAACATCTCAAACCACCCATTAATTTTCATTACAGCTTAGGTTCTTGATTGATAAGATGAAAAGGAAAGTCACTATTAGGTCTATATGTCATATTAATGTGCACGGTGATATATAACAAGGTAAGAAGATGTTTACCAACACCTCTTGAAACAAAATTTTAGTACCTTCAAGTAAATATCAATGGCCCTATACATCCCATCCTCTGTCACCCTTGATTGTTCTGGTATGAGTTCTGCAAGACTGATGAACTTGGACACCAACAAGTTCTGATCCGACGCTATTTCAGCAATGTAGCTTTCCATGAGCCTCCCAACCCTGTCCATGTCACTCGGTGGAGGAGAGACAAAATCATCATCACCACCACTGTAGCCCAAACGATTACCCTCCGATTCATATTCCAAATAATTCATCATGATCCTCTGCACCGCATCCACATCGAGCAATGTATCTCCTGTAAAGGAAAATGAAGGGATCAAAAGATCATCCAGAACAGCCTGTCCGAGTTGCAGCCCCATTCTCTTTTCCAAGTCAAGCCTGCAGGCAACCGTTGTCTCCAGATATATTGCTGCCCGAAGCAGCATTGAGAGAAAGCTGACTGACATGGTGTTCTTCTCCCTTGGCAGAAGACTAACTACTGTTTCCAAAACTACCCTCTTCTCGTGTTCTTGTCTCGGCTCAATCTTCTTCCTCCCGTTCCCATATATTTCCTGCAATGCATAAACCACAACTCATATCAGCTCTGAAATTTTGTGCCTTTTTTTGTTTTGTTTTGTTTCTTTTTTTTTTTTGTATAAAAATGTTCATATTGTTGATTGTTCTAGGAAAAAATTGATACAATTAGAAGTTGGAACTACAAAAACTAAATTGATACAAGAGACAAATTATGAGATCACGGTTATAATTTGACCTATATATATATATTTAAATACACAAACAAATAATCGAAATTATTAAGTTAAATTGGGATGATGACTAGAGATCTCACCAAACCTCGAAGAGATTTTTGTGCATAGAGCATAAGAATTGGTCCCAATGCAAACTGTTTAAACCCTCTAGCCAACATTGCAATCAGAACCCTTTGGAATACATCAATTCTGAGAGCAGTTAAATCCTCAGCCCACCAATCCACAACAGGTTTCAATTGAGACACTGAAGAAGAAGAATTAACGCCCTCAAAGCCACTGTCTGTCCTGCTTGACATATAAAACTGGTTATCTTTGCAAGCAATATATGCAATTGTGTCTATGCACCTGCTCACCAATTTCACTGTCTCTGCAATGGGAAGAAGATTCTCTGACATATGCAAAATTGAAACTGCCCCTGCGAGGGTTTTGAGCGCCACTTCGTTCAAGTAGGCCTCGGTTCTTCCCACCAGGTTTCCAGCTGCATAATCTTCTGACATCTCTAAATATTCAGCCACGCATCGGAGCATGGCAATGTTTTCTGTGCCTATTTCGAAATTAATTCCGTAACAGAATTTTGCAGCGAGCTCGAATGCTTCTGCCCCTCCAGGGATGTCAGGGAGCTCAATCTCGGAGAGATCAGCATTGCTTGATTCTGACACCAGTTTCCTTATGTATCCACATTTCGAGACTAATGGAAACTGCATGAAAAAGATGAAGTTTTAACAATTTAATCATATATTTTTTTGTTTTTGTTTTTGTTTTTGTTTTTGTGTAGTTAGTTTGATTAATCTGAGGGTTTGAATTTGACAAACAACAAAGGATATGGTATTATTCAGCTCCAAAAGTGGTTTTTACTAGAAAAAAATAGAGGGACTATAAAGGATTCTTTAATGTTGTGTTTGGATTAGAGGGAAAAGAAAAGAAAAGGGACAGAGTACTTTGATTTTATTATCTTTTGGATCCCTGTACAAATTCAAAATCCAAACAAATGAATACTTCAATTCTTGAATTGACAAGAACGGTGTTTAGATTTTACCTTGTGCAATGTAAAGGAAGCTCCACCAGCATGAACAGTGACATCACTAGGAAACTCTTGGGAGAAAATCCTGTAGGAAATTTAAATCCACTTTTCAAAGTCTTTTCCTTTCTAAGTTCGTGTCTTTTCCTTTCTAAGTTCTCTCTAAGATCAGCCAATTCATTTTAAAAAACAAAAAAAAACTAGATTTCTAAACCCTTCAAGACAAGAGTTGATAAAGCAAATGAAGCAGACACAAGGGTATGTAGGAAACAAACCATTCATTAGTCCTCTCCATGGCAGTGGAAAGAAATTCTTTCTTCTTGGTAGACATGTGAGTAGTGGTGGGTGGTGCAGTACTGTACTTCTGATCAAGATCCACCATGGCGATTATTGATCTGTGTTTGGGATGTTCATGTCCCCATTATGTACTTAATATGGAGGCAATCGTAGGAAGATTTGCACTTGCAATTCCTCTCAAAATTCTCCGCAAAGCAACAACTGTTACATTATCGATCATCAACCCATCTGAAAACTTAAATTGTTAAATGGAATACCCATGAACATAATATCTATTCTCTGTTTTCAGATGGATTGAATCAGTGGCAAGGAGAGCACTTGTTCAAGCTTTGATTCCAGTAATGATGTTATCATTGGAGAAAAATAATTCCAAACTGTCATTGCTACGTAGGTTAATTACCCATAATGGGTCTCTTATTTTGGCGAAAAGAGGGATTCTACTTAGGGGTAGGATAGTCTTTTGAATAATGGAGTTGGAAAAGCTAATGGCATTTTGGGTATTAGAAGACACAAACATGGGTAAATAGAACTAAAAGATGTAGTTTTGTAGTGTGTGGTGGGAGGAGTTCGGTTGAAGGGATGAGATGGTGGCGCCTAACGGTATAACTTTCCACGTGGGAAATACTGAATTTCTCCATCCATACACTAGAGTGCCATTTTTATTTCTTCTGTTCTCTATCATTATTGTTTGATACGGAAAATGTTATACGTGTCTCATCTTTTTACAGTTAAGAGATAAGATCAATCGATTTCTCCGTTCATTTACTAGAGTGTCATTTTTATTTCTTTTTTGTTCTCTATAATTATTGTTTGATATGGAAAATATTATACATAATCCATCTTTTTATAACTAGAGATAAGATCAATTGATTTCTCCATCCATTCACTAGAGTGTCATTTTTATTTCTTTTTTGTTCTCCATGATTAGCGTTTGATACGGAAAATGTTATACATAATCCATCTTTTTATAACTAGAGATAAGATCAATCTATTTCTAAAAATAAGATGAATGATATTAATTTAAAATTGATGAGAGGTGAGTTACACACAAAATAATTTTAATCCACAAATATATTATTATGGGTATGCAGCACAATATAACCATTTTCTCTGTAATCCACTGCATGGTGTACGGTTGCATCTCGGCCATTCATGTCAGTATCTGAGTTCACCAAATGATGGTGGAAAAATACAGATAAAGATTGACTGATATATAGTGCCTGGAGAGATCTAACCAGTTTCCACTATTAAAATACACATATACTCTCCTATTTATTAAAGGGACATTACATTTTTCGCATTACATAATATTTTAAAATTGTTGAATAATTATAAATTAAAAAATATATATTGTAGGACTTTGTGAATGGCGGAATTAGGACAGTGACCCTCCAAAGCACCGAATAATTTATTGAGATATATCATTTGACAGAATCTATCATATTATATTTGGACCCGTGTGTGTGATATGGTAATACATATCTACGGTTTGGTTGGGTCCAGAATTAAAATTAAAATAAGGTATCAGACAAAGTCTTAGAAGTACCCACCATGGAAAAAGTACCCAGCCTGTTGCTCCTGCTGCAGTGAAGAAGGTAGTAGGTGGTGGAAATGGGATCTTTGGCTTGATCAGTTATTGAAATGTAGTATGGTAGTAGTAGTGGGACAAGCTTTGGTCTCAATTACGTCACACACACACACATATATATATATATATATCAATCAAACACCAAACAAGGAAAAAGCAAAAGGTTATTTACTGTCATGAAAACTCACATTTGACATATCGATCAATCCCTCCCCCACCACACCCCTTCTCTCTGTCTTTCTTTCACACAAACACTTGGATCATAATTGGTTAAGGCTGTTTACAACCCTCCATAAATTAAAAGCAATGCATTTAATAAAAAATTTGTTAGTAGTTTAAATAATACTACTCAAAAACAGTTATTAACAACATGTGACATGCAGCACATGACCCAAAACCAAAAGGCAACAAATTTAAGTCCCATTTAGAATAGTGGCCTAGATTGTTACCCAAACCTCCAACATTGGATTTGAAAATTAGAAAACCTCATCATCATTGGGACTGCATGTGACTTCATAATTGACTAATATATATATTTATAGTTTTTCTTCTGATGAGATTGAAGCAAGGTTGTTCGCAAAACCGTGTGGAGTGAATTTTTTTATATTGCTTTGCAATTTGTTTTTCATTTTTCTTATGAATAGATGAATTGTTCTCATTTTAGCTGTGCTAACTCTTTTGATCATTATCATATACTAACCAAACACTCAAAAAAAATAAAAAATAAAAAATATTGATAGTTAGATGTAATAATACTCTTTCATGGTGTGGGGACATATTTTGTGAATGACAACTCTTGACTAAGGTCAAGCCGAAGTGTCAGCCGAGGTGTCACGTGGCTTGGTCATGCGCCGAGATGATCTCGGTTAGGCAAAGGTTGTCTACGGAGATACCAGAATCCGAGATAAGCAGATAAGGGACAAGAGTCCTGGAACAGAGGAGGATCTCAGTCTGGATAAAGATAAAGTTCAAGAAGAATTTATCTCTATCTAGATGAGGGTCTAGGATGAGCATTGAGCTTGAGTCCATTGAAGTGAGACTTTTAATGGAATCAAGTCACTGCTGGTTATAAAAGTAAGACACCCTTATGGGTTTAAGGTAAGTCCTTTCTTGTGAGTTTAAGCACTATTTACTATCTGTGAGAGATATTGTTTACTGACTTGATCGTTGGAGCGCCCCCAGGTGGACGAGCCACTGTCGAATTCTTATCTTCTTGTTATCTTTTTGTTACAGGTTTGAAAAATTTAGAAATCCCCTAGACATTGATTTGTGATTATATATCAATTTTTAGCAGTAAATAACAATCATAATCAAACAATTAAGACAAATCAACAAAACGATTTTAACGTGAAAAAACCATAATTGGAGCGCCTCCAATTGTGACGAAAAACCATGGGCAAAAGTCACAAAACAATCCACTAAGAAAACAAAAAGAATTACACAAGTATACTCTTAATTACCTAGCGAATCCACACCCGAATCGAACCGACCCCTATATGCCTCTTCCAACCCCGTCTTCATCTCGGAATTGTCTTGCCCAATGTTGAATCCACAACACCGATGTCGAATCCAAGACGATGAGCCACTCTATAATCCACTAAAGCTTCAAGCTCAAATTCCATAGAATCTACCGAAAAACAACTCTTTCTTTTGTATTGAATGAAACAAACAATCTTTTGATGTATACTTCTCAAACCATAAGTTAAACTCAAACAAACATCAAAGAAAACTAGCAAAGAAGCTCCAGATATAAACCCTAATATCTAAGAAGAAGATCTGGAAGCCGTAACCCTAAAAACGGATGAAACCACATATTTATAGAAAACTGATCCGCAATCTCCGCTCGAGCACAAGAATGGCCGCTCGAGCGAGCCTCACTCGAGCGTAGGAAAGTTCGCTCAAGCATAAAATCCCAACTTCTAGTACTTTTGCAGACAGGTCAAATTTTTAGAACTAAACATTCTCTGCTCGAGCGCACAAATGGCCGCTCGAGCAGATAAGCAACTTCGACTGCAAATTTGCTTCTGGCTCAATCCCTGACATAATCAGCGAAGTGGCAAACATGAAAGAATTAACTTCTGAAACATCTCTGCAAGGCACAATTTGGGTTGGATTTGCATCTAAAAACTCATAGCCTCACTGAAATAAAAGTTGAACAAAATTACAACAAAAAGGAGTTTTGTCAAACGGGATTGTCAAGAATAAAAACCTAACAAGGTTGTTGGGCTTAATTTATTCTGCCGATGCTCTCCAGCTGAGTTTTCCCTTTTGGTTGTGTGGTCGGAAATCAACACCCACGATTTGGCGCCGTCTGTGGGAACTTAAAGAGAATAGATGGTTAACGACGAACAAGAAGAAAAGATTGCAGATGACATTAGCAGTGAGAGTTGTGAACATGTAAATCCTAACGTTGGGAAAGAAAACCATAATGAAGGAGCACAGGATCCGAATCCTGGGGAGAAGTACGTCGGCAAAGAGAGGAATGCCCCAAAGAAAGCAGGCCGAGACAAGTATTACAACGAAAGCGACCTCCAGGTATGGAAGGATAGATGCCTAAGGAGGGACGGCCAGATGAAAGGAATGGCAAACAAATTGGTAGATCTACAATCGGTTGTCAACTTCATGATGCAGAACAACGTGATACAACCATCGTTCCCGTTGTAGGACACGCCGGTACCAACAGCTAAGACTGACGCCCAGAAAGGGAGGCAAAAAACAATCCCAGCAGTCCCGAAGCATGGCAAGGAAAAAGAGCGCTCACATCGGCCTTCACGGGATGTTGGGCGAGCAGAGTCAATGAGAGTAGAGTCGCAGAGGGCACCCCGAACTAAGGGGACCTATGCCAAAGAACCTCAGCATATCTAGGGGAAGAGACTTTGCTTTGATATAGTGAATGAAAAGAAGTCCAAGAGGATGCACAATGACGCTGGAGCAGCATGCCAAAAAGGCTAAAATCTGTTGATAGCTGAGCTTCCAGCCGAACGAAGGAGGATCTGAGGGACTACCTCTAGAGGAAGCGACTCCATGCCGAAGTAACATCCCTTGTCAAGTCGAGAATGCCATTCTCAGTAGAGTTGGATAGATTTGAGGCCCCAAAGAGATTCCATATGCCGAGGTTCTAGATTTATGACAGTAAGTCTGATTCGAATTTTTACGTTGGCTTATATTTAAACTCAATGGCTTTGTATAACAGGAATGAGCAGTTGCTATGCAAAATGTTTCCTTCATCTTTTGGGGAAATCACATTAGATTGGTTCCATAAGTTGCCGAAAGGAACTGTGAAGAGTTGGAAAGGCATGGCCGAGATGTTTGTGGCCAGGTTTGTAACAAATAATTTACACCCACTAAGGTAGACTCCCTGCTGGTTTTGAACATTAGCGAAGGTGAAAGCCTCAGAGCTTATGCCAAATGGTATTATGAGGTATTTAACCAAATAACGGCATTCAACCAAGAGTTAGCAGTCGTATCTTTCAAAAATGGCCAGGAGGATAAATTCCCACTTCGAAAGTCATTTGCAAAAACTCTACCAAAGAGTATGAAAGAGCTCATGGCAAGAATTGAGAAATATGCCAGAGCAGAAAAAGACACACATAGAACAAAGGTACCAAAGCAGCAGAAGAGAAACAACTCGCCGAAGCGAGGCCGAGGTAACATTTGTTTCAATAGGCAGGAGACAGGGTTGAGAGCTGCACAGGCAGTCATCACGGTATTCAAGATCCCGGTCTACAAAGTTCTGGAAAGGATCAGAAACCAATCATATTACAAAGCACCGGAGAAGATCTTTGGTGAGTTTATGAGAAGGAGCCTTGGGAAGTATTGTGCTTATCATAATGAGGATGGGCACTTTACTCAAGGACGTAGGGTTTTGAAGACACACTTGGAGGATCTAGTTAGACAAGGTCACCTGAAAGGCCTAGTAGATAAGGCCAGGACAAGGGAAGAGCAAGCAAGGCTACCCTAGGCACCGGCAACACCACTTCTACCACCACCACCACAGCAAGTAGAGAGACCTCGGGTGATCAATGTAATTCACTCAAATTTTAATGAGAATGATGTACGAGGGGAAACTCAGAGAGTGAGGCACCTCCAGTATGTGTATTAGGTCCAGCAAAAGAAGCCTAGGACAAATGAGTACCAGGGACCAATGATTTCTTTTACTGAGGCAGATTTGGATATGGTGCAACATCCATACAACGATGCCCTGGTGATAACACTAAAGATTGAAGAGTGCCAGGTGAGGTGCATACTAGTTGATCAAGGCAGTTCTTGTGACATCATGTATGTTAGATGTTACAAGGAGCTTAGTCTTCACCCAGATGATTTGAACAATCCAACAACCCAATGGTTGGATTCAACGGAACGCCGACATGGCCTCTAGGAGCCATGAATCTAGAGGTGCAGATAGGTACGAAGAAGGTAAGCACGGAGTTTACAGTAATTGATACCCCCTCCCCTTACAATGTTATTTTGGGAAGACTATGCTTGCACGCAATGAGGGTTGTTCCCTTAATGCTGCACTAGCTGTTACGGTTCCTAACTGAGCATGAAATTGAAGAGGTCAGAGAGGATCAGGTGCAGGTAAAAAATTGCTACATGGCAGCAATGAAGTCCACTTGCAACATGCGAGAAACAGAAACAGTAAAAATTGAAGACGGGGACATGGAGATCCTGGATGATATCGAAAAAAAAACTAGCCAACAAGAGTGAGGAAGCTTTGAAGAAGATTCTGGTCCAAGAAGGTAATGAAGAGCGTTTCTTTTTTCTCAGCTTAGGCTTAGCCGAGAAGGAAGAAAAGAAGTTGGAGGCTTTTCTACGAGCAAACATAGAAGTGTTTGCCTGGATGCCCTATGAGATGCCTGGCATTGACCCTGAGGTCACCTACCACAGGCTCAATGTGGACAAGTCGGCTAAACTTGGCATCCAACGAGCAAGAAGGCCGACAGTAGTACATGTGGCGGCAGTCGAGGAAGAAGTGGACAAGTTGTTGGAAGCCCAGGCCATCCGAGAAGTGAACTACCCTACTTGGTTATCCAACACAGTGGTAGTGAAAAAGAAGAACGGCAAATAGAAGGTCTGTGTGGACTTTACTAGCCGGAATAAGGCTTGCCCTAAGACGGTTTCCCACTGCCCAAGATTGATCAATTAGTATATGCCACTTCAAGGCATGAGATGATGAGTTTCCTAGACGTATACAGAGGCTACCATTAGATAGCAATGTATGCCCCAGATGAAGAGAAAACGACATTTATCACCCCGAAAGGTCTCTATTGTTACAGAGTGATGCCTTTCGGATTAAAGAATGCAGGAGCAACCTACTAGAGGCTGGTGACCAAGATGTTTAAGCATCTGATTGGGAGGACAGTTGTGGTCTACATTGATGACATGGTCGTGAAGACCAAGGAACTTGAGAAATATCTGGCTAACTTCCAGGTAGTTTTTGACATCTTAAGAACATATCGGCTGCGACTCAATGCTTTAAAATATATATTTGGAGTCGGGTTCGGTAAGTTTTTAGGATATTTGGTGACCAGGAGGGGCATAGAAGCAAGCCCAAAACAGATAAAGGCCATCATTGACTTAAAAAGCCTGGCGTCAGCCAAGCAAGTCCAAATTCTGGCCGGCAAGGTAATAGCCTTGAATAGATTTATCAGCCGAAGTTCTAATAAATGCAAGCCATTTTTTTAATTGTTAAAGAAGGCCACATATTTTTTGTAGATAGAAAAGTGCGAAGTCACCTTAGCCGACTTGAAAAGATACCTGACAACAGCTCCAGTTTTGTCAACTCCAATACGTAGGAAAGAACTATTCATGTACTTGGAGGTATCAGACCACGCTCTTAGTGCAGTGGTAATCCGAGAAGATAAGGGATAGCAAAAGGTAGTATACTATGTGAGTAAGACCCTAGCAAGTGCAAAGACCAGGTACCTGCCCTTGGAAAAGTTAACATTAGCCTTGGTGATGGCTTTCAAAAAATTGAATCATTATTTTCAAGCCCACAAGATTGTAGTGCTGACTGAGCATCTCCTGACGTCCCTGTTGCAGCATAGAGATCTGACTGGTAGAGTGGTCAGATGGGCAATGGTGCTGGGCCAGTATGACTTGGAATTCAGGCCTAGAACGGCGATCAGGGCCAGGTTCTAGCCAACTTTGTAGCTGAGTTCACCCCTAATGCCATCCCACGTCGGGCTCTAGTGAACTGCGGCTTAGGTTGTCCAGGAGAACTAGAGGAAACCTAACTGGGGCTAAAGAACCCCACACCAGCAACACAAAAGAAGGAAGAGAAACCAAAACCCTACGACATCTACATCGGCGAATCATTCCGCCTGTTTATTGATGGAAGTTCAAACCGTTAAGGTGCAGTGGCAGGAGTGGTGTTGGTATCACCAGATGGGCGAATGATTAAGCAATCTATTCATTTGGGGTTCAAGGCCTCAAACAACGAGGCAGAGTATGAGGCGCTGATTGCAGGACTGAAACTAGCAGCAACCATGGAAGCCGATGAGGTGGTAGTCTTCTGTGACTCCCAGTTTATTGTGAATCAAGCAACGAACGAGTATGCAACCCGAGATGAAATAATGATAGCCTATGTCAAAGAGGTTGTCAGGCTACTAATATTGTTTGAGAATTGTCGACTATAGCAAGTTAGCTGAGATGATAATAGCCATGCCGACGCCTTGGCAAACCTGGCTAGTACAATAAAGTCAAAGGAACCATGGACAATCATGGTTGATTATTTGTCAGGCCCAAGTGTAGAATCTCTGAAAACGGAGTACAAAGCAATGTGCGTGGAGATGGGTCTTAGCTGGATGGACGTCATAGTCGTGTTCCTCAAAGTGTGCAGACTGCCAGAGAATAGAAAGGAGGCACACAAAACCAGGTTGAAGTCGGCCAGGTTCTGCTTGTCAACAGAAGGCCATCTGTACAGAAGATCTTTCACTGGAGTAGGAGGGAATGGCACAACAAGTCGGCCGGTATCGTAAAGAGGCGAGTCCTCGGGAATGGATAGCTCTTTCAAAGTAGCCACCCACCCAAGGACGTACCCCTTGTTGTACGCTCGATTGACTTGCCTCTTGTAGACATCGTGGACATTGGTCGCCCCTTCTGTGTAGGCCTTCTCATCGGCAGCTTTAATGTCGGCCTCTTTTGTGGCGAGCGCTGTCTGAAGCTCAGTGTGGGTTTGGGCCTCTGTCACGACCCAAACCCGCCCCTATAGGTTTAGCGACGTAACCGACCAGTAATCCTTGGATTATTAAAGGCCTCTCAACAAAATAACACATAGTTAGGGGTTGTGGAAGCAAATACATAAATAATACTTAGTCCATTGAGCTGTGAAGACATACATGAGACATATAATCTTAAACTTTTATAAAAGTGCAAGTGATGCCAAAAGATACAATATTTACACGTCATTTCATGTACATATTGACAAAAATTTTGTCCGAAGATAAAGAAACAAAGGCTATTACCTTCACAAAACAACCACTAAACTGACTCAATCTGAAACCTCCTCAGGAGGCGCAAAGGGTAGCTGACAAAACGGAATCTTAGGCCATCAACTCTGGGCCTAGTCTCGTGCCTCATCACTTACATACATAAATAATATAAATAGTGAGCTGAAGCCTAGTGAATAATGACAAGGTAAAAGGATTTCAATGAATGATATCCATCATAAAATGAGAAATCAAAGTTTATATCAGAACAGAGTATTACGCATATTCAGATTTCAAATCAGAAATTGATTCCTATACTTGTTCATATTCATTTTCAAAGTTCATACATTTTACATCATAGTACGTGGCACATCCATTAGCGTTAACAAATCCGATGACCCATAAAGGAACAACCATAAAGGCATTCTGATGACGCATAAAGGGACGGCCATAAAAGCATTCCGATGACTCATGTGCACAAAGACGTTTCCAATGACCCATAAAGGGACAGCCGCAAAGGCATTCCGATGACCCATAAAGGAACGCATATCATATGATGCTAAGGATGCCACGAATACATTTCAAAAACTTGGATGATCATTCATTCACACAAAACATAGCATTTCAGAAAACTAATCATGTCGTATCATCAGAAAATAATTAAAATTAAACATAGCTTTACAAATTTATTACTCACAAACAACGAATGGCTCCACACAGACGAATAGAGTAGGCAATTTAGATATCTTGTGGCACGCGAGCTATACGGATACAAAAACGAATATATATATACTGAATTACACACTCGGGAACATTTACCTTGTTCTTTTCTTATCTTGGTGTGTCTCTACTTTTATCCTCATTATGGTGCTTTAATCTTGGCCTAGGTATCCCTAGGATGGAATGAGGATGCAAAAATGCACTTGAAAACACTTGGCAAAACTTGCTGAAAACAGAGTCTTCGCTCGAGCGCAACTTTCTACGCTTGAGCGAATATGCAAAATGTAAGTGTCCCCTCAAGCGCAAGATCCGTCGCTTGAGCAGTCTGTAAACTTTTGTAAAAATGCTGGTTGCTTGATTTTTTCGCTCGATACTCGCTTGAGCGTAAGAGACATGCCCTCGCTCGAGCGCAATTTTTGTCGCTCGAGCAGACTGCAAAACATAAGAACTTCTAGGAGCTTGCATTTCACGCTCGAGCGAACTTCTGGTCGCTCGAGCGTAGATTCTTTCACTCGAGCGTAGGAGTAGAATTCTGAAATTTCCAGAATTGCTTATGTCACGACCCGAACCCGCCCTTATGGGTTTAGCGTCGTAACCGGCCAGTAATCCTTAGATTACCAAAGGCCTCTGAACAGAATAACATATAATAGGGGCTGCGGAAGCAAATATACAAAATTTACATAGTCCATAGAGCTGTGCAGACATACATGGGACATAAATTTTCAAAACGCTTATAGATATATATATATATAGATGTGACGTCAAAAATACATTAGTCATACGTCACCCAATTACATAGATAGAGTCAAAGGGAACTTAGTCCAAGTGCAAATATACAGAACCAACTTAACTAAAGCCTTGACATGATCCTCTCAAAAGGAACCTCCTCGGAGGCATGATAGTTGGCTGACAAAATAGAATCTTAGGCCATTAACTTTAGGCCTGGTCACGTGCCTACTCACCTACATACATAATATAAATAGTGAGCTGGAGCCCAGTGAATAATAACAGAGTAAAGGGGTTTTAATGAAAGTTGTCCATAAAAGTTACAAAATACAAAATTCAATAGTTATCAGAAATGGATTCATAATCATGTTCAGAAATCATAATACATAACAGATACAGATTCAGAGTCATATTTATAATTGGAACTTGCAGTTAATCATACATGGTACACTCATTAGCACTAGCAGAAACAGTTGACCCGTAAGGGACGGCCATAAAGGCATACAGTTGACCCATAAAGGGACGGCCATAAAGGCAAACAATTGACTCACGTGCATGGAGACAGTACAATTGGCTCATGAGACGTACAGTTGGCTCATAAATGAGACGTATATATAAGGATCCATAACAGTTGGCTCATAAGACGTATAGTTGACCCATAATTGAGACATAACAGAACAGATAACAGATGTCATCTGAAGCTAAGAATGCCACAAATACATTTGAATAACCATTCATTCATACAGAAAATAATATTTCAGAAACAAATCATCTTATATCATTCAGAAAATACTTATAATTGAACATAGCTTTACAAAGTTATTACTCATAGATAACCGATAGCTCCAAATAGACGAGTAGATACTTAACTTGAGGTGCGTGACCTACATAACATAACAGATACATACATTGAAACACACGCTCGAATTGTACATAACTTATTTGATTTGTTCTTAGTGTGTTTCTAACCTTTATCCTCATTATAGTGTTTTAATCTTGGCCTAGGAATGCCTAGGATAGAATGAGGATGTAAAAATGTACTTGAAAATATTTTTCAAAACTTGTTGAAAATAGGGTCCACGCTCGAGCGTGGCTTTCCTTGCTCGAGCGAACATGCAAAATGTGAGGATTCGCTCGAGCGCAACTCATTTCGCTCGAGCGGTCTGCAAACTTTGAAAAAGTACTGGTTGCTTGATTCCCACGCTCGACGGACACTCGTTCCTTGCTCGAGCATAAGACTTAGGCCTTCGCTCGAGCGTGTCTTTTGTCACTCAAGTGTAGACACCCCATTTTTGACCGTCCTCAAGACTTGGACGTCACCTCTCGAACATCCAGTGATCATCATTGTCTGTGTTTATCTTGAGTTCCCGGAGGTCTCGGCTATGCGCCTTGCCTCAGGATCTCTCTACTTGACTGTTTTGTGTCTAGTTTTACACCAAACACTTGTGTTTTGCCTTGGAGGGGCAGAGAATGGCTTGTGGGCCATCCTCACACTCCACCAGCCATGGCTTGAGGCCACCGGCTGTGTTTTGTTGCCATCGGCCAAATGTTTAGCCGGCCGGCACTATAGATGGTCGACTGGCCATCTTTTTTGGTCAAATTGCATTTTTGGCCGGCCCACTACTGTGCATCTGCTTTGCAGATATTTTTATGCTAGCTAGCATACACTTTGCTCCCCTCCATACACGTGTATGGAGGGATCTCCCTCTTGTTAGCTTGCCTTGGAAGCTTTACAAGATTGAGTCTTCTATAAGAGGAGGCCTCTTCTCCCTCTTTTAGGTTAGACAACATTTTTTAGAGAGCTCTGGTTTTAGGGTTTGAGTTGTGTATCTACCCTATATCTATACCTCCCTCTCTTTTGTGTTTAGTGTGTGTTTTGTCTTATTTTTGTGCACAAACACCCACCATCACACCTTCCTTTAGCTACTGAGGTACTAAGAGGTTGTTCTTGAAGTTTTGGAGCTGGTTTTGACCTAAGGAGGCTGCTGGTCCACCATTTGTGAAGAGGGTCTTCAAGGGTAACCACTTTCCCCTTTTATTCCCCATTTTTGCATAGCTTTTTTGACTACCTTGCAACTGTTTTTAGACTTGGTGTATAACATATAAAAATCTTATTTTTTCCTACTCTAAATAGTTGTTTAAGAGTGTTTTGTGGTTTGAGGTTGTTTGACCCCTCTTAAGCCTTGTTAGGCTCTATTTTTGTGCATTTTTGGTGAGTTTCGGGACCATTGTGTTTGGGCCTCCTCACCACTGAAATCCCTCAAGATGTCAGTGGTGAAGATGGTGCCTTGAGGTCCTAAGAAGGAGAGGGCCACCCCCTCTCCTTATTGTCCTTGAAAAGGGCCATTTTAGCCTCATTAGTGAGCACCTTGTTTAGGTGTATGTTGGCCATGCCTTAACTGTTTTTTATGCTTATCTTGCCATGATATAGCATTGTTGTGAGTTGGTTTAGGTACACCATGCTTGCTTAGCATACATGTCTTGTAATGCCATGAATTGCCTTAACATGCCTTGTGCTTTGAGCCTTGTTTCTAGCATGTTTTTGGCTTAGCTTTGTGAAGCTTTTATGCTTATTTTGATGTGCTTGAGGTCTGTTTTTGGTCATTTGGGCCATCCATGTTCCGCTTTGTATAGCTACCATGTAATCTCCCTTGTATGCCTTAAGCATTGATCCCTCTAGCATGCCATCCTTACATCATTTCAGTGGTTTGGAACCACTTGTTATGTTATTTCAGTCCTCTTAGCATGCTTGTATGCTTGCATTTGATGCCCCTTTAATATGTTAAAAGGTTGTTGTCTTATGCCCCCTTGTTTAGCCCTTTGTGTGTGCTTGCATGTTTAGGCCACTTAGATGCCATCTAGGTGCACCCTTAGCATTGTTTAGGTCTGCCTTGGACCTGTTTTAAGTCCCCTTAACATGTTGTCGCATGTTTGGCTTATGACATGTTGTTGCATATTGAAATGGTGTTGCATTTGGCGTGCATTCCCCTCTTTGTTTTGGTTGCTTAACATGCCATATGTTTTGCATGTTTGTATGTTGGCATTGTATCTTGTATGCTCATTTAACTTGCATGCTTGTTATATGCCTTACATGCTTCCCATATGCTCATGTTGCACGCCTAGTTAACATACTTAGGTGGCATTGCATTATATGCATCTTTCACCTCTTGATCAAGCCATGATAGAGGTTGAAAGCCCCTTTGTTTGTTTGTATGCATTGCATTCCATTTGAAATCAAATGCATACTTGGCTTCTTGGGCCATCACGCATTGAAATGCACGATTGGTGGTCCGAGAATCGAGGCCCATCCCCCTTTGAGTCATGAATATGATAAGGAGTGTGGTTGGTGCATACATTACTTGAAATGCATTGCCATGCTATATTTTGCCCTCTGCTGCTGTCAAAAACAGATTCTGCAGGAAGATCTGGCCAGCCGGCCATCTTCAGTGCCGACCGGCCATCCATAAGTGGCCGATAGCTTAATCAGTGGCCGGTGACCACTCCCCTTGGCCGGTGACCATTCTTTCTAGCCGGTGGTGTTCCACAGTGTGCATAGAGCATATCCTGGGACTTGTGCAGTTTTCAGAGGAGGATAACAGTCAAAGCAGAGGCATCTTGTGCATGGCAGTGGCTTTCCGAGCGGAGCCGAGGGCGCATTGCATTGGGCCCTTTTCTTGTGGCTGTTTACTGTTTTAATTAGCTTAGTTAACTTGCTTAACTAGTTAATTGTCTGTAATATTTTAATTAGCTTGTAGGTTAATTAATTGTATTATTCTTTCGGTCCCTCCGAGCGAGGGCAAATTTGTAATAAGTATGGGTGCGTGTGTGCATGTCTTCCAACCCGCACTTCTTTCTCCCTTTTACTTACCTGCTTTTGATGGTTAGTATTAGGGCATACTTACTTTAGCATACCTTATGCTATGCATGCGTGCATCATTCATCAGTTTTGTATACACCGGGCTCGGCGCATCATACTAATTGCATAGTATTTCAAATCTAACTTGAATACATGTTATCTGTTGCATTTCACATGCCATCCTTAGAGTAGCCAAGCCTATTCTAGCTGCATTTTGTCTGCGATGCATTAGCCATCTTAACATGAATTAGGATCATGCATATGATTACTAACTAGTTTCTGTTTTGGCTTGGAGTACTAGGTAAGCTTTTATGCTTTAGCATACCGCACGTGTGTGAGTGTTGCCATAACAGCATGCTTACCATAAGACTATTTGCTTATGTGATATAACTGTCCAAATGCCTGTGGGTGAAGGTTGGATTGTTTGAGTTGGGACAACTCGTTGAAATCCGTGTTTTAGCCTACTTGCAAGTAGCAAATCTCAAAGCGTTTTCCAAACAAACGGATATGCAATGCTTCGTTCCAAATTAGGCGATCTAGTCTATACTTGTTTGTTGTGTGCATAATATAGTAATTCTAGGCTAATAACCGGAATAAGAATGCGTAATGTTTTCAAAATCAGATATCATGGTTAGTAGAGGCCGATCTTCGGATCGGGCGAGAGGGGGTGCTCATAGCTGACCTTCCCCAATCGTACCCAAGTTCCCGAGCCGAGGCAACTTTGGTGATGACGGACACATGCCCTTAGGCAAACGAGTCAGGGTTTTCTAAATTCCCCCATTAAAAAATATTTAGATGGCAACTCTGTATCTGGCAAAGCAGTCCATGTTTGGCACTTCTTTACAAAAATCTATTTTCCAAAACGATTTGCCGGATTTGGACTCTTTGGTTCAGATTTAGAACCGTGACAATTTGAGTCCGAACTGTAGTGAACCCAAATGAACGGAACGGGATTTCCCTCCCGGGGTGTTCGGGGACGTCTACATCAAGCGATCTGCAAAAACACATGAACTTCTGGGAGCATGCATTTCACGCTCGAGTGGGTTTCTGGTCACTCGAGCGGAGGTACAAAAACAAAGGTGGTTGTTGGAGCGTACAATACTTTGCTCGAGCGGAGGGTGCAAATTTTGGAATTTCCAGATTTGCTTCCAAGGTCCAAAACTCAATCTTAAAGCATCAAAACTCGATTTTTCTGGGCCAAAACTTTAGGAAACACTTAGAAACTCATAAAACATCATGAATTAAGGATCATTTCACGAAATCATGGCCCAATAGCTTGCCAATTGTGAAAAAATTCAACTTAAAATTTATGAATGTTCCATGAACATGACACGTATGAATTTCTTTGAACTTAAGCTTCTCAAAACATTATCAAATGCTACAAACAACATGAAACTTGATGATTTCCCAAAATTAAGGTGAATTCAAGACATGCATGAGGAAATTTTTGGAAATTAAACTCAAAATATGAGAAAATATGCATACATGCATGGTATGGCTCAATGCTTTTCATTTCTAACTCAATTCTTGCATTAATCAACATAATTCTCTTGTATTCATGCATTATAGTCTAGATTTCAAGGCTTAAGGATAAAATTCTTACCTAGAGACTTGAGTTCACAAGTGTTGAAGTTGTAACTCTCAAATTCTCTTCAATCTCTCAACAATTTCTTGCAAGCTTCCCCTTTCTTACTTGATCTCAAACCCTTTCTTAGTCTCTTAGTCCTCTCTGACGTTGTGTGTCTTAGGAGCATGAGTTGATGATATAAAAATGACCTAATGGGATCAAGTATATGGCCCACTTAGGGACACATGTTCAATTGAGGTTAAAGGCAATCATCTCGCATTAAATTAGTCTAATTATTTGGTTCCGAATTGAATTTCAATTAAACCTACCATAAAATCTTAAAATTTTTAATTAGCACATAAATCAAGTCAATTTCAAAATCGGATGCTGATAAAGCCTACAATTTGCAGAACAGATCAGAAACGTAAACAGATCATTCTACGTTAAACAGATAAGGAAACATAAATAAGGCAACACACATGCAATTTAATTCAAGTTTTGATCTCAAGAACTTATTACGCATATTAAAGCATGGATTAACGTTAATCATGGGTTAGGGTTGTTACAGCTTCCAAGTTTCAAATTCAATCCCAAAGCTGCAAATTATGGTTTCTTAGGCCAAAAACTTGAGGAATCACATGTGAACTTGGAAAACGTGAAGAATTCAAAACCATTTCACAAAATTAAGGCCCAAAAGTTTGCCAATTGTACAAATTCAAACTCAAACTTTAAGAATATGATATGAACATGACATATATGACTTATTATGAACTTGAACTTTCCAAAACATGATCAATTAAGGTCAAATGGTGAGAAATGTGATGAATTCTCAAAACAAAGCCAAGATAGACACATGCATGGGGAGTTTGTTTGAAATTCAAACTCAAAATGCTATGATATGTGCATGCATATATGAAATGACTTAGCTTTCTTCAATTCTAGCTCAATTCCCATATGAATTCACCTATTTCACTTGTATTCATGTGCTAAATGACTTAATTCCAAAGTTGTAAGGTTGAGCACTTACCTAGGCTACCCAATTGAGCTTCAATTAGTCAAAATCTTGAGTAATTTTCCAATCTCCTAGCAATGGGCCTCATCTACTTCAAGTTTGGTCTCAAGTTCTTTAGTCTCTCACTCTCTCTCACGTTGAGCTCAAAAGATGAGGGAATGAGGGTGTCAAAAATGTGTAGGAAGAGGTAGGAGTGGCCTTATATAGGCTGGCTTAATAATAGTTAATTAAGACTAATCAAATGAGCCATTAAATTAATCTAATTTAATCGTTCCGAACCACATTTTAATTAAACCCACCATAAAATTTTAAAAATTCTAATTAACACATAAATAAAGTCAATTTCTGAATCGAATGCCGATAAGGCCTTCAATTCGCAACTAAAACGGAAACATGAACAGATCTTTCTACGTTCAACAGATACAAACACATGTAAGGCAACATATGATGCAACATTTCACTTTACTTGTTTATTAGGCATAATTAAGCATAGATTAACGTTAATCATGGGTCGGGGTTGTTACAACTTTCCCCCTTAAAGAGTTTGGTCCTTCAAACTCAAATTACCTTCATTTTGGAAGAATATTGAACTCAAAGTAAACAACTCAGGGTATCTTCTCATCATGTCTTCTTTTGTCTCCCAAGTTACATAGTTTCTCCCGTGATTCTGCCAATCAACCTTCACTAATAGGATTTTCTTGTTTCTCAATCTTTTGATTCGGCGATTAACAATTTGCATTGGCCTCTCCTCGTACGTGTAATCATCTTTCAGAAGTACATGAGTCGGTTCAATCACATAAATAATCTCGAAAATAATCTCGAAGCATTGAAATATGAAAAACGTTGTGCATTGAAATAGTGGGTCAATCACTAATAGTGGGTCTCATAAATAATCTCGAAGCATTGAAATATGAAAAACGTTGTGCATGTTTTCCATCACCAGAGGTAAGGCTACTCGATATGTTATTGAATTGATCTTCTCAAGAATTTCATATGGCCTGATGTATCTCAGTGCCAACTTGCCCTTCACTCTATACCGCGTTTGCCTTTTCATAAGAGTTACTTTTATGAACACATGATCCCCGACTTCATATTCTTTGTCTCTCCTGTGGACATCTGCATAACTCTTTTGGCGGCTTTTTGCGGTTTTCAATCTCTGTCAAATCAATCTCACACTTTCAGTGGTTTCTTACACCAGTTCCGGGCCCAACAATGGTCTGTCACCTACTTCAACCCAACAGATAGGGGAACGACATTGCCTTCCATACAGAGCTTCATAAGGAGCCATCACAATACTTGAATGATAGATGTTATTGTATACAAACTCAGCCAAAGGAAGATAAGTCTCCCAACTCCCTTGGAAATCTAACACACACATCCACAACATATCTTCCAAAGTCTAATTGGTTCTTTCGGATTGACCGTTTGTCTATGGATGGTAGGCACTACCCAATAGCAATTCGGTTCCCAAAGCCTGTTACAAACTTTGCCAGAATCTTGATATAAACTTCAATTCTCTGTCAAATACAATAGATACTAGTACGCCATGTAATCTCATAATTTCATTCACATACATGTTAGCTAACTTGTCCGCATTATAAATAGTTTTAACAAGCAGAAAATAGGCAGATTTAGTCAAACGATCAACTATAACCCAGATAGAATCCATACCTCGAGAAGAGCGAGGCAATCCCATGATGAAGTCCATGGTAATGTGCTTCCATTTCTATTTCGGTATTGGAAGCGATTGTAACAAACCAGCGGGTCGTTGATGTTTAGCTTTAACTTGTTGGTAATGTAAACATCTAGCCATAAAATCTGCAATGCACTTTTTCATTCCTGGCCACCAAAAGTTTTGTCTCAAGTCATGATACATCTTTGTGTTCCCCGGATGCATAGCAAACTTAGAATTGTGAGCTTCAGTCATGACACGTTTTCTCAAATCACAACAATCTGGTACACAAAGGCGATTCTGGAATTTCAACATATTATTGTCAAATACAAATCCCGACCTCAGTTTTGAGTTAATTTCATCCACAATCTTTTTCAGAAATGCATATTGCAGTTGCTTGTCTCTTATCTCTTCAATAATTGCGAGTTGGGCAGAAATAGCAGCTAGAATTCCACCTTGTTCACGCAAAATCACTTCAATTTCATTCTTCTCCAAGTCACATAACAACTCTTTCCGACCAGTGAGCAAACACGACAAATTCCCAATGGACTTCCGACTCAATGCATCCGCAACAGTATTTGCTTTCCCTGGATGGTACAAAATTTGTAAATCATAGTCCTTGATCAACTCTAACTATCTCCTTTGTCTCATGTTCAGCCCTTTTTGGGTGAAGAAATATTTTAAGCTTTTATGATCTATGTATACTTCACAAATCACTCCATACAAATAATGGCACCAAATTTTTAAAGTAAAAATTACAGCAGCAATAGAGAGGTGGTGATTTTCAGACTAGGGTTGGCGTTCTCAGGCATGGTAATAGGTATAATGGGACTCTCACTCCTAGGTGTTTGAAAAGTAGGGGACACACTGGTGGAATCTGCCATGGATACTATACTACCGAACCCGCAACAAAACTAGTGGCAATCATAAACCCGGAAGGTGGTGGTGAAAGAACAGGCACAATGACCACTATAAAGGCATAACAAAATTAAGAAACCATAAAGTTTTTTTTTTCCTTTTTTTTTTGTTTTTTTTTTTTGTTTTTTTTTTTTGTGTATTTATTTATTTATGTATGTATGTATTTTTACTGTTATGTTTATACACGACATAGGTATACCAAACAGAGATGAGATTATACCAGAGAAGGAGATCGACGAACGGATTAACTGATAAAGGAGATTGACGAACTGATGAGGAGATCGACGAGCTGAGAAGATCGACGAAGTAAGGATCGACTGAAGAGGACGAAGTGAGGATCGACGAAGACGATCGACAAAGACAGAGGAGATCGACGAACTGACCAAGCAGAGGAGATCGATTGACGAGAAGCGATGACGGAAGCTGCGAGAAAAGATGATGGCATCGGAGGAGTCGACTGAGGCAGAAGACCAACCCAGGTAAGTTTCAAACCCTAGAGTAATCGTTGGTGCTAATTTCGACCAAAAAGGATGAGCCAAAACCCTAGACAGGTATCAACCCACCCTAATACGTGGGTCTTTGTCGGCATGAATCGAAGCCCCTCCGATGGTAACTGGTGGCGCCGATTTGTAATAGGAACAATATGGGCAGCTAGAGTTAGGTATTAGGGTTTAGCTCTGATACCATGAAGATTGTAGAGAGTAACCATCTTAGGGTTTGATTAGGATCATCCCCTATTTATATTAATGAAGATGTAGACAAATTACAAGAGAGCCCTGAGGCATAGAATAATTACACACACTAATAACGCAGAAAGTAATATGATAATATAATATGCTAACAGTTCTCAAATGATTCTCATGTTCTTCCCTGCTTTTGGAGTAAATCAAGATATCATCAACAAAGGCAACAATAAATTCATCCAGAAATTGTTTTAACACCTTATTCATTAAATCCATGAACGCCGCAGGTGCATTAGTTACCCCAAATGGCATTACCAAAAATTTATAGTGTCCATATCTAGTTCTGAATGCAATCTTCTCTATGTCTTTTGCCTTGACCTTTAACTGGTAATATTCGGATCTAAGGTCAATTTTAGAAAACACTTGGGCTCCCTGGAGTTGGTCAAACAAGTCACCTATTCGGGGTAGTGGATATTTGTTCTTCACAGTTATTTTATTTAACTCACGGTAGTCAATGCATAGTCTCAAAGATCCGTCTTTCTTTTTAACAAACAACACTGGGACTCCCCAATGTGAAGTACTCAGACGGATGAATTTCTTGTCTAAGAGTTCTTGGAGTTGAACTTTCAATTCTTTCAGTTCAGAAGTCGATATTCTATACGGAGTTTTAGAGATAGGTTGTGTTCCAAGTACTACATCAATGGTAAACTCAATTTCCCTATCAATTAGGTTTCCGGGTAGGTCATTAGGAAACACATCAGGAAATTCACAAACCACAAGAATAGTTTCCATGCTAGTACTATCTGAAGATATGGTCATTGCACTACACAAGTAACCCCGACAACCTTTTTTTAACAATTTCCTGGCTTTCATAAATGAAATTAAGTATGGTGGAGGAACTACCCCATTCCCAGTAAAAACAAATTCAGGCATACCAGGTGGTCTAAACACAACTGATTTATTTGCACAATCAATGGTGGCACAGTACTTAGTTAACCAATCCATACCTAGAATACAATCAAAATGATCAATGCTCAGGGGCAGCAAATCAACATACAATGTCATTTCACCAATTACAATATCACATGCTAGATAAACATAAGCATATATCATAGAACCCCCAGTCAGTGTAGACACAGATAGTAAACAGTTCATAGGTTCTAACGGTCTAGTTAATTTCCGAGAAAAAGCGTGCGAAACAAATGAATGCGTGGAACCAGAATCAATTAGCACATAAGCATTCTGAGCACAGATAGAAATTATACCTGACACCATAGATTCGTTGTTCTGTATATCACCAGGCACGAGAGCAAATACTCGACCCTGCTTTAAGGTTTCCTTCTCGGTGTTAGCTTTTGTGTTCATTCTTGATGCCGAGGCGGATCCAACTGAACTTGTTGCGGGGTGATTGGTATTTTCAAGTCTGACAGGACAATCTCTCATCATATGGCCGATTTTACCACACCTAAAACAGGCACCTGATGCTCGATAACAAACCCCCTTGTGTTTCCTACCACATTCTGAGCAAGTCGGTACAGATCCACTGCTTTGGCTTGAGCTACTGTAAGATCCCGTATTTTGCTTCTTTGAGAATTACCGACTTCTTTTGAAATTAGACCTCGATCTTTTGCCCCTCCATTCACTTGTTGGAACAAGAGTTTGTTTCTTAGCTACCAAAATGGATTCCATCATCAATGCTCTATCCAACACATTCACATACGTAGGTAGGTTGAGGACTCCTACCCGATCTAGTATATCTAAATCCAATCCACTCTCAAATTTGCGGGCTTTCTTATAATCTGTGTCAACTATGTGAGGAGCAAATCTGGCTAACTCAATAAACTTAGCCTCGTACTCAGCTACGGACATTCTACCTTGCTTGAGTTCTTGAAATTCAGAAACTTTCGGTCCCAAAAGCACTGTAGAAAGTACTTGTCATAGAAAATTATATTAAATTGAGCCCATGTCATGTTCTCATTACTATTCCAGACTAGCAACCACCATCTACGAGCTTCATCCTTTAAGGTATAGGTGGCCAAAAGAACTTTTTGAGTCTCAGAGTAAGGAAAGACCTCGAATAACTTTTCCATCTCAAGTAGCCATGTTTCTGCGTTCAACTGCTTAATGCCATCTAGGAAAGTGGGTGGCTTAATTTTCATGAACTTCTGAGTCAAGTTGATAATTTCATTATTGTCCGGTTCAACTTGTACCAGTGGAGGCAAAGGAGGTAAATGTTGTTGCTTCTGTTGTTGCGTTATTACCTCAGTCAGAGCTGCAAGCATCTGTTCCATTCTATTCATTCGGGCTTTGGATGATTTAGTTGTTCTATCACTTTTTGTATTTTTCATTTGCTATAGGTAAACAGAACATTATGAACATAGGCAAATAGTCCTTTTACAACATTCAGATCATTTGTTTCCAAATCTTGTGATTATAATCAGATTTAGTTCACTTTCAATAAACACACAGTTACACATGCAGATGGAATGCCCCTACTTCTTACTAGGACATCCTAAGCTCATATAGACTCATGTGTGTGGTAGTACACGTGCTTTGATACCACTCCGTCATGACCCAAACCCGCGCCCTATTGGTTTAGCCACGTAACCGGCCCGTAATCCTTGGATTACCAAAGGCCTCTCAACGAAATAACACATAGTTAGGGCTGCGGAAGCAAATACATAAATAATACTTAGTCTATTGAGCTGTGAAGACATACATAGGATAGATAATCTTAAACTTTTATAAAAGTGCGAGCGATGCCAAAAGATATAGTACTTGCATGTCACTTCATATACATATTGACAAAAATCTTGTTCGAAGATCAAGAAACAAAGGCTATTACATTCACAAAAGCCACTAAACTGACTCAATTCAGAACCTCCTTGAGAGGCGCAAAGGGTGGTTGACGAAACAGAATCTTAGGCCATCAATTCTGGGCCTGGTCTCGCGCCTGATCACCTACATACATAAATAATATAAATAGTGAGCTGGAGCCCAATGAATAATAACAAGGTAAAGGGGTTTCAATGAATGATGTCCATTATAAAATGAGAAATCAAAGTTTATATCAGAACAGAGTCTTACGCATATTTAGATTTCAAATCAGAAACTGATTCATGTACTTGTTCATATTCATTTTCAAAGTTCATACATTTTACATCATAGTACGTGGCACATCCATTAGCGTTAACAAATCCGATGACCCATAAAAGGACAGCCGTAAAAGCATTTTGATGACCCATAAAGGGACGGCCTCCGATGACTCATGTACACAGAGACGTTTCCGATGACCCATAAAGGGACAGCCGCAAAGGCATTCCGATGACCCATAAAGGGACACATATCATATGATGCTAAGGATGCCACGAATATATTTCAAAAACTTGGACGATCATTCATTCATACAAAACATAGCATTTCAGAAAACTAATCATGTTGTATCATCAAAAAATAATTAAAGTTAAACATAACTTTACAAAGTTATTGCTCACAAACAACGAATGGCTCCACACAGACGAATAGAGTAGGCAATTCAGATATCTTGCAGCGCGTGACCTACACAGATACAAAACGAATATATATATACTGAATTACACACCCGAAAATATTTACCTTGTTCTTTTCTTATCTTGGTGTATCTCTACTTTTATCCTCATTATGGTGCTTAATCTTGGCCTAAGTATGCCCAGGATGGAATGAGTATGCAAAAATGCACTTGAAAACACTTGACAAAACTTGCTGAAAACTGAGTCCTCGCTCGAGCGAACATGCAAAATGTGAGTGGTCACTCGAGCGCAAGATTCATCGCTCAAGCGGTCTGTAAACTTTCGTAAAAGTGCGGGTTGCTTGATTTTTCCGCTTGATGCTCGCTCGAGTGTGAGAGACATGCCCTCATTCAAGTACAACTTTTGTCGCTCGAGCAGACTCCAAAACATAAGAACCTCTAGGAGCTTGCATTTCACGCGTGAGCGGACTTCTGATCGCTCGAGTGGAAGTACACGCACTCAGAGTGGTCGCTCGAGCGTGGATTCCTTTGCTCGAGCGTAGGAGCAGAATTCTGGAATTTCCAGAATTGCTTCCAAGCTTCAAATTCAACCCCAAAGCTGCAAATTATGGTTTCTTAGGCCAAAAACTTGAGGAATCACATGTGAACTTGGAAAACATGAAGAATTCAAAACCATTTCACAAAATTAAGGCCTAAAAGTTTGCCAATTGTACAAATTCAAACTCAAACTTTAAGAATATGATATGAACATGACATATATGACTTATTATGAACTTGAACTTTCCAAAACATGATTAATTAAGGTCAAATGGTAAGAAATGTGATGAATTCTCAAAACAAAGCCAAGATAGACACATGCATGGGGAATTTGTTTGAAATTCAAACTCAAAATGCTATGATATGTGCATGCATATATGGAATGACTTAGCTTTCTTCAATTCTAGCTCAATTCCCATATGAATTCACCTATTTTGCTTGTATTCCTGTGCTAAATGACTTAATTCCAAAGTTGCAAGATTAAGCTCTTACCTAGGCTACCCAATTGAGCTTCAATTAGTCAAAATCTTGAGTAATTTTCCAATCTCCTAGCAATGGCCTTCTCTACTTCAAGTTTGGTCTCAAGTTCTTTAGTCTCTCACTCTCTCTCACGTTTAGCTCAAAAGATGAGGGAATAAGGGTGTCAAAAATGTGTAGGAAAAGGTAGGAGTGGCCTTATATAGGCTTGCTTAATGATAGTTAATTAAGACTAATCAAATGAGCCATTAAATTAATCTAATTTAATCGTTCTGAACCAAATTTTAATTAAACCCACCATAAAATTCTAAAAATTCTAATTAACACATAAATCAAGTCAATTTCTAAATCGGATGCCGATAAGGCCTTCAATTCGTAACTGAAACGAAAACATGAACAGATCGTTCTACGTTAAATAGATACAATCACATATAAGGCAACATATGATGCAATATTTCACTTTAATTATTTATTAGGCATAATTAAGCATGGATTAACATTAATCATGGATCGGGGTTGTTACAGCCTCATTCTCCTCTACTTATTTTGCTTCAGCCTTGGCGACCCCGACAACGTTCTCGGCAACTTCGGTACGATCCTTGGCTTTGCTTTAGGCCAGTTGGGCAGCTTTGGCCTGGTCCAACAAACTTCTGATACGATCCTCAGCCTGATTTAGCGAGGTAAGAAGCTTGGCTGCCTCCTTAGTCTTCTTGGTTAACTCTTTAAACTCCTCGATTTTGACCGTGAATGAGTGACCTTGCCGAATGGCCTGTAAGAAGGAAAATATAAAACTTTGGTTAAGTACAAGTAAAAGATAAAGTTGGAAATGGAACAAAAAGAAACACAAAGTATACAAACTTACCAGAACACAGTGTTGCATCATCAATGCATAGTTTTCGTATTCAGTAAGCTCGGCCATGCGATTGATATTGGCCAGCAAGAGAACGGCGGTGGAGAGAGCGGCCCCAATCTCCACACTTTCAAGTGCACTATCGCTGGCCACTAGAGGTCGGAGCCCAGGACTCGTCATCATGAAAAATGCCTAGATGAGCTATGCCTTCCAACCTCGGCTTCTTTAAGGAAGGTTTCTCGAACGATCCG